>JAZHYW010022966.1:0-20199 GCA_037355805.1 Ixodes ricinus | reverse complement strand
ATAGTTAGATTTCGATGATCAGCGTCTTTGCATACCGATTCGCGCACCAGAAGCACACTAAAAACTAGCAGCAGAACTCCCTGAACAAACAACGGTAAAGTGCATGCATTTACCACCTTTCGACATCATATAATTTCATTATTCACAGTATTGACGACACCATCCTTTGGCACACCGTATTGTCACGAATGACAAGTGACAGGCGATAATAACTGAAGAAGTTAAACGGTTATCGGGTGAACTTGTGCCCTAAACAAAAAGGGAACAGCAGAAAAGCAGAGCGTCGCGGGCGCTGGAAGTTATGCGTGACAGCAGAGGCGAACGCCAGGGGATTTGTGCTGATTGAGGTGATTGCCGCGCGAGCCCCTGCAGACGTTGGCTTTCTGGAACACCGGTTTAGAAGGTTGCTCAAGTGACGAGAATATTCGCGCTCGAACAAGCAACAGGATTTTTGAATTACCGGGTCATTACATTGTATCAAGCCAACAAGCCAGTAATGAACCTTGCTTTCTGCGCAGAAGGAGAGCGCGATAACCGTTAATACGGTCGTGTCATCTACTTAACAGCCATACGCGCGTACATATTTTCAACTGGTTTTGATATAATCCAGCGGATTTGGTTGTGAATCACGCACGTTAGATATATTGTTGTAAGGCCAGCAGTATCGATTGGTTTCGTTGCGCAGTTTAAAATAGCCCTCCTAACGTTAAATGTACAGCATGCAGCACCATCATACGCCCTAAATTAGAATATTCAGTATCTGCATGCTGCAAAGCTATGCGCTACAAACCATTCATCAGGTACCAGAACGTGTCCAAAATGTGGGCTTTGCGATTTATTTATTTCGACTACTCTTTTTTACACCAGCAACTCTGGATTATGACAGCGAGTTGGCCTTGATGTGACATTAAGACGTGTCATCTAGATTAACACTGTCAAAATTTACTATCATCCAAAGTTGAAAACACATTGTTTCCATCCCCCATTTTTTTCTTTTTTTTCTCTTCCAAGATTAGATACACATGCAAATGTAGCCCATCTTCGTGTCCATCACCTCTTATGCGAACTCTTCTGATCCCCTTAACAATGATAATGAATACAGTCAGGCTCTGCTCTTGACCACATAGTCATTGCCAACAATATTGATACTTTATATAACTAAGAGAATATTTGGAACCTGTGTTAAATTTAATATTACTGAAGTAATAATGTTTAGTCTTCTTTTCTGTGTATAACTTTTGTTCGAATAATTACATACTGCTTATATTGTATCGAGGCACAACTTCGTCAGTTCTTCATTGTATTTGTTGACCATATTCCATTCTGTAATAATACCGTATAGTAGGGCATTTGAGGTATTTATCAACAAAATAATGCAAGCGAGATGACAATGCTAACTTTTGTGGCGCTCGTTTCCACCCGATCACCCATACGGCCCTGTCGTTATTAAAACCAGCAATTCAAGGATGCGCCAATCATCGGAAACGTATGCGAGATCACGCCAGGCCAAGAGAAGATAATGCCACGGCGAGAAACATCACACATTTCAACAAGTACCAGCAAAGCCCCCTACGGTCCTGGTTCAGGGCGTACGCCCGGCTGTTCAGCTCCTTACCGCGACTGTACGTCTTTTGAAAACAATTTTTCAGTTTGGATTACAATTTCACGGTACTTAATATTTTTTACTGCGAGACATTGCGTATCTATATTTTTTTTTCATTTTGTTTTGCGAGATTGCGCTTTTTTGTGTGTGCTTATTCTGACAGTGAGTATCTGATTTATTACAGACATATCGCTCTGCTATATTCTGACGTAAAAGTGGTTTCACAATCCCGGCATTTGACATGTTCATTACACTCAGTTTGCAACATACAGTGCTTCTCTTACGCTTTACACGATTAGCTTGAAACATGCCGTGAAGAGGTACACTTTTGCGATCTGTGCAGGCAGTGAGTTATACGGCCAGGGGACACATGTATGGGTAGGGGAGGAGAAGGGGGGGTGGGGTAGGGTCTTCGCCGATAAGTCAAAGAATGAATCTGCAATGTACTGGTAATTTACTTTAACCAGAGGAAAATAATCTACATCGTTCCAACTAGAAACTTGATGAGCGTCATCTGAAGATCACTAAAATTAAAATCATTTAAGATATTCATAACGCGGAGAAACGCGGTGGTGCGCTGAAGTTATCACTGTGTAACAGGCGCATAGGCTGGCGGTGTACGAACACGTTAATTATGGGAACCATATACGTTTATATTTTTTACCCACCTAAAAACGTAATTAGCACATACTTTAGGAACACTTGACATGCTGCGACGAGTATCCCTCTATCATTCGCGTCCTCCCCTGGCCGAACTAAGCCACCTGCGCATACCATATTAATGTAGTTTTCATCGTGCTTTAAAAACAAATCCGTAAAGCGTCTAAAATGAAACACCCAGTGTCCGTGCGCAATATGTTTGTCACATGCAGTCTACTAATCGATGAGTAGAACTTACCGGAACGATGCAACAAGTTTGCTCCTTTGGAGGTAAGCACCGCTTAGAATTAATCCTTGACGCTCTATAACCCACGAAACACGCCTTAGATTTTATCTCCAAGCAAAGACAATCTAAAAAAAATTCAAAGCAAGGCAAGCCTGTCCCCCCCCCCCCTCCACTCTCGGCCAGAACAAGCGACCCCGTGCCCGTGGTCCGGCTCTGCACAAATGCCGCCGACGTTCTATCATGCGGCAACGCGCATGGGCTAGCAAAGCACAGGCACGTGCTGAGTTCCAGACCTTTGTTAGGGTTCGGCTATTCGGCGTCCGCGCAGCGACTGGACACGAGCCACCGCCGGAATGCTCGTCGACTGTCACGAGGCCAAGTCAATCGCCTACGCAGTGCCTGGGACACCCATGAGCCGCATTCGAATATCATCACCCAGTGGGAAATCCCCATAACCACACCAAAACTCTACATCCACCACTTAGAATTGCCAGATGGGAAAGTGGTCGTTACAAAAACTCGCAAAAATTCCGACACATTTCACCAGAAACTAAGATTGGCCTACAGCAACGCCTCGCAAAGATTAAGTATTCGTAGTGAGAACACATTTCCGGAAGAATGTAAATTAACCTAATCAGTTTCAGGTAAAGATCAACGATCAACGTGTTCAACGAAAGCCGACCGTTTCCGAGCGCGAATATTTAGTTTATGCTCAATGCAACAACACCCCTCCTCCGTCAACCCCCCCCCCCCCAAAAAAAAAAAGAAGATTTTCTTATGGTTTTTTCATGCGCGTTGAACAAAATAGTTTTTTTCTGCGAGTTTAATGGCAGACAAAAGGAAATCATTACGGTGCTCTTGAAACACGTATAAAAGCGATAAGAACAAAAAAGAATTGTCATACGATATTTATTTTATGTGAACTGTTTTTTCATCTCGTCTTTTAACGGCGGTTTCACGGCTTTACTTTCAGACGAACCGCGCTATGCCATACTAATAATGGCTACTTTCATGCGTACCAGAAGTAATATGCGACAACAGTGCCAGTTACTATTAATAAGATTTGCGACAAAAATACTGAGAAAAAAAGTCTGCTTTAACTTTCAAATTGGTATCTGCTGCGAAAAGGCTGGTAGTAACAAATCCCAATACAAATTTTGCGTCCGATTTTGAGGTTTTCGCAGTCATTACTGCGACAATTTTGCACATGCTCCGGGGAGGTGAAGCGCACCTCACTCACAACTTATTTGTATAACTTATATTCCCTTTCGCTCCTGGTGTATTCTAAAATGCAAGTTTAATAAGGCACGCTTCATAAAGGTGCTGGAGTGAAATTGCTCTGAAAAAAATAAACGCATGATCCCATCCTTCCGATCCAGCATTTTCCAAACCATTGAAGTAATGTTTTTCTCGACTTTTCTAGTTCGCTCTTTTTTTTAAGATATTTTGTTGACAGAATCGCACCGGTTTTAGGCTTACATACAACAAAGGCAGCTTTACTAGTACATGTATTGCTAATAGAACATTTAAACAGGCCCCACGTCAGATACCAGAGATTTAGCAAATACTTCATCGATTTAATATATCTTCCTTTCGATAATTTACATTGTCATAGGATACGAGTGTATTTCATTATTACCCTTGTTTATCGCAAGCACGTCCAAAGTACGTTCCAGACTGGAACTAGGTCCACCGTGAATGCTAAGAATTCATCTGGGAAGGTTTTATGCGCGTTATTAGGTCCCATGTTGTTTAATATATACTGGAAAGGGAGTTCCTTTGAAAAGAACCGTGTTTTTTGATAGTAAATAAACTAGCATCGGAGAGAGCTCAAACTCTCTACAATGTGACGCTAGCGGTTCGGACAGAACGCGAAAGTTTATGATTATGACGTGACCTGGATCAGAATATAATTGAGAAAAGTGAATATCTTATGAGCCGACGTGCACCTACGCCCATTATTGTTGAAACAAGCAAAATGTAATTGTAAGTGCCCGCTGTGTCCCTCTATTTTCGTGAAAGAAAAACTAGGGCTGGGCGTGGTTCCAATCGATTCACGTCGAGTGCCTAACATTGCAGAGAGCCCGTGGCGTGTTGTCGAGTTCCTTAGCACCAGGAAGTATGCGAATCACTCAGGCGCTATTTTTAATACCACTGCTATTCGCCCACTCTATAAAAAACCAAAAAATCTTGGCAAAAAGAGAAAATTAAATTGCCTTTGGTGACAGCAGCTACTGACAATCTCACAAGCTGTCCAGAGTGCTGTTTGTTTGACAATATTAGCTCAGGTGACGTCGCCACTAGTTAGAAACATTTAGTTGTCTTTAATTATCTTTGATCCAGCTAACGTCATGTTTTCAAACTTTTCGCGTTCTATTCCTACAGCAGCGTCACACTCACAAAGTTTGAGCTTAATGCGATGCATAGTTTAGTTATCCGGGCCGAAAACTCGGTTATCTTTTCTCGGGTATTCCCCCAGGCCAGTCTCTTCCAATATGAGAGGCACCCATTCGCCGAGGCATAGTTTATAGCGGCGATGCTGTTGCTCAGCTTTATTTACTTCACTTCAATGTAAACCGAAGCGCAACCTATTTCCATGGCATGTTAAATCAAATTAATTTCGCTGTGTTTTCTCTCCGTTTGCGTCAGTGCCACCAGCGGTGTTTGGCGGGGGCCGAAACCCGTCTGGCGCAGCAACCCTTGCAGATTTTTTCCTGGGCCCCGTCGTCACATATGTGTACGCTGTTGGAAAATAAACCGACCTGATTTGGTTTGTTATCTGATCTTCTCACTTTGAAAATCAATACCAAACGCGTTGAGAATCAAGCTTGAGTCCATCTTTGTTCGTCCTTTTTGTACCCGCTGGAAAGCTCCAACTCTAGGTCGCAGTCCCTACGAGGTTGCCGCGCAGCCGCGGATACGTTGTAGCAGCCAAATCCATGCCCAGTGAACCTCTGAGTAAGCTCAACGAGGCCTTCCCGTCGACATTCCCGTGATGGTGTGCCGCTGCTTCCGGTGGCGTCGAACTCCCACCGCTAGCTCGTCAAGAGCAGTTCACCGTGACCACCAGAAACCGCCGCTGATGAGCTGCTTCCTGTCGGGTCAATACCAAATATAGTCACTGACAAAGTAAAGAAAGCAGGGCGTTGTCTTTGAACGTCCGTCCTCCAGCACGCGCTCTGTATGCCTTCCTCCGTGCTTTAGCTACGCGCGCGCGCCTCGAGTTGCAAGAGACGTCGAAGGCTGTCGAAGACAGGAAGCTCGCGCTAGAGGCAAGACAGCTGTAGCTCCTTTCTGCCATTTTCACCTTGTAGGGCAAAATAAAAAACAAGACGTATCGCATTGCACCCTCTGAAGTCATCACGTGTAGAGAATTGCCGACTTCTGCGAAATCAAAGGCACGTATGCCGCTTGAACAGAAAGCTGAGGCGGCATGTTCGCTCTTCAGCCTTCTCGAGCGAGTGAGATATTCGCAGCACCTGGCGGTCTGAAGACGAAGCCGTGAAAGTAGATTCTAAAACACGCGGTGAAAATCGCGAAGAAAGAGCTGATTTGGGCTGGTGTCATTTTGGGAGCTCGTGCGTAGCATCGCGCGTGCCTTTCTACGTACGTATTACGAGGCCAACACGAACGAGGCACGAGCTGGGCTGTAAAGTTGTACGCTGAACTGTATGCGGGCAGCAACTGAGGGAGAGGAGGAGACGAGAGGACGTCAGAACATCGAGCTCTGGTTGTAATGATTAGTGGCTAGACGTAGCTAGACTGTCTTTGTCCCCGCATGCACCCGTCGAATCCGTTACGACGCGGAACGCCGGCGTCGGGCGTTCGGCTCTCGCATTCAAATGCGTTTGGCGTGTGCAGTGGAGACAAAAGCAGCTAGCTTACGTCTACTCCAGGAGTCATTCCAACCAAAGCTCGGCGTGCTGGTGTACTCGTGCGCTCTCGTTTTATCCTCTCCCTTAGTTTCTGCCAGCATTGGCCACGACAATCAATCTATAAGCGGCGTTTTATTCAGTTTGTTTCCTCTCGGCGTTTGCCCGACACACACACGAGTGCGCGCTTGTTTGGTGTGTGTGTGTGGGAAAGGGGGGGGGCACCCTCGTTACTGTGCAAACCCACTACGCTCAGGAGCTTTGTAGTCGAATGCGGTGGCGTCACTAGGCTGTGAGGAGGAGGGGGGGGGTGCCGGGACCGCCCATGGTGCAGCACTCAGGGGGTGCAGTGGGGCAGGGAAAAAGGGGGGAGAGGTGTAGCGCGGGCCACCGACTCGGGTGCCGCTGACTCTATGCGGGGAGCAAGTCGTCTGCTTCTCGCGCAAGAGTTCCGTCGACGTCAGAAAGACGCCGAGCCCTGATTTGCTCTGAATGAAGGATAGTGCGTAGACAGCGAAGCGAGCTGCCCCTTGAGGTCTACCCACTATCTTTCATTCCGACAATCGGAGATCGGCGTTCTGACGTCACCATAACCCCTTCAAAGAAGCAAACGAACATGCGGCCCGCATAGTGACGATACTGTTGAATGGGAACTGCGTATTAGTAGAATGATCCCGTAGACGCGGAGGCATTTTTCAGGGTCAGATTGTGTGCCTGGCGGCATTACAGAGGATGTAATGCGACCAAAGAAGAGGTGCATGCAAAAGACCTTGATACATCACAATACCTACTGCCACGTGCCACTTTGGATATCATTTTATTGTAAAATCTTGTTCGTTAAAAGCTTTATCGAGTTCTATCGCACCTTCACTGCGTCTAACGGAATATCCGAGCCAGGTGATTTTTTTTTCTTACTTCATCTCAATGAACGGTCACGAATGTACGTTTGACTTGGCTTAACGGCAAGATATTAGCGGCGAGATGTTTTGGTGGCGCCCTCCTGTGGTTCCCTCCCGTGACGTCATTACCTTGCGAACAACAAGTTTGATGGATTTCTAAATTAGCATGGTGGAAGCTTGAAATCATTGCGCTCTAAAACCGACACTGCCATCACCGTCAAAATTGAAGTTCTTCGATTCCTCTTATTTCCGTCCATGAGAAATCCTTTGCTGACGTCATAGCGTCAGCGATTCGGCAATCGTGGAAGGCCGACCACAGCGACGCTTCCGATCACGCACGTCGCCAATTAGTGTCCTTCTAACTTTACAGAAAGCCTATAACCCTGCACTATATACTTTTCTACTTTGTCTCACCTTAAAGGGGCCATGAAATTAATTTTCAGCTGGGATAAACGACTTTACATTGGGATTTTACTCATAGGCGTAGACTTCGGGGAGCATCGGGCTCGTGCCCCCCCCCCTCCCTGGTGAGATCCGGGGGCCAGAGCCTCCCCCCCCCCCAGGTCCGGGCCTCGATCCTTACCGAGACGCGGTTTACGTGCCATGTAACGAGCTTCTAGTAGTGGCATGTAAACAAAATAACGCCCACGTTGCCTTTATTGACAAAATACATGGGAAATCAACCGGGTATGAATTCAAAAGCCACCTTTTCGTACGAACATTTTGAAAACATATAGATAACTATATCGTACCTTCTTTCCTTCGAAAGCTCTCCGCCTTTTCACTATGATACATCCGCGGTACCCGAAACACGTCGACCGACCCCAGCTCACGCCTTGTACAGGACTGTGTCACTCGAACGTAAGCGCTCGTCAACAATCAATCCGTCGACGAATATTTGGATTCGCGTTTGTGGCCAATGAGTGCCCTGACGGAACTTACCATCACTTGCGAATGACAAGTTCTATGGTGTGCTTTAAAAACGCGGTGGAAGCTTGGAGTCATGCACCGGTGCCCAACCATGTCACGACCATGTGATTTCTCAATTCGTCTTGAGTTGAGTGATTAAAGCTAAGGAGACAGTTGAAAAATTGTTTCATGACCCTTTAACATGAACTAACCGTAAATAGTGGCATAAACACGAACTGTTTGCATTTGATGGCAACTCGGTTGCAGGAGCGCTCGTTGCAGCACAGAGCACCATGTAAAAATTGCCCGACTCTCGCGCTTGGATCATTTGCGGTTAGTCCATGTTATGGCATACAGCGCTATAAAAAGGCCTCGCTATGCAGAATGAATCGTTCGTACGAGCGCATCAACAAGAAAACCATATTTTAAAGGCTACGCGCTTGCGCTCGTTATTCTGCTAACACTGTACAAAGTAACCGAAGTGCTGAGATGAATTATGAAACTTGTGGTATACTCGGCTAGCCGCTTTCCAGCGTTTTGGAGCCCTCTGGCAAGCCGATGGCCATTCGGCAGGATGAAGGCGAGCGCTCTAAGTATACTCGTAGTCCTTTCAGAGCGCTCTCAAATCGTCGGATCGCGCCGTCCTCCGACTCGTAGCACAAGCTTGCTCCAGTAACGTTGGCCGTGGGAGCGGGCGCGAGAGGCCCGGTCACGTGACTCCAGCAAACTTCCGCTGTTGGGTTGAAAGAGAAGAAGCTTTTACGGCGGCGTAGAATACGTCACCGATCCCAGTTAGTGCTGTGCAGTGAGTGAGTACAGGAGGTGCTCGGCGCTTGACGGGGAACTTCCTCGGCGAAAACAATGCGTCCCCACTGAAGGCTGCCATTTTTCGGGCAGGCATGCGGACACGCGGCGGAGCTGGTAGCTCGACGTGCAGGGCTGCTAAATGGATGGATGAATGGTATTGGCTAAACCCTTCGTATCGGGCGGTAATTTTCACCATCGCAGTTGAGCGGTTGCGGAAGTTGCCCTCGGTATCCGGTTCCATGTCGGAGCACTGGCCGGTAGGAACAAGTTGTCGAGCGTTTGGCTAGTGCGCCGTTCCTCTAGCTAGGATTTGGGGACGCTCCCAGATCTTGCAGATCTGATTAAAAGGATATCGGGCAAGAAAGCGACCGGCCGAATATGTATACCATCCGTAATCCAAAGAACGGCGTCTTCTTCTCAGTGAAGTTTTTGGCTGACAAAGTACAGGTTCGATGGTGCAAGTGGACTGGTACAGTTAACTGTCACACGACTGCGAGTCCCACAATCGAACGAATAGAGGTTTTGAATCTGTCCTCCGGTTCAATATAGGAGGAAATTCTTAGCCAGAAACGGAAACTGAATTCAGCGTTCAGCGTAACTTCGAGTCCTTGCGAGGTCGTAAAACAGCGTCGGCATTAATAAAGTGCGCCTAAATCTCAGAGTGTCTCCAGCTGCTCGGCAGGGGTCACGTGGTTTGCGGGCCGCCTTCGCAATTACGAGCGGCGAGAAGGAGCCGAAAGCGTTGATCGTCTGCAAACGTCGCCACCTTTCCGCCTGCTTCCTCCTCGCCACGCGACAACGCAGCGCATGCGCACTTGTGACCAGTCTGCTCAGGAACTGTACGCCATTAGATAGCAAACGTTGGTTAGATGCTTAAATGCATAAATCTAGGCTCTCTGCAGTAACCGCAATGTCGTTCATGCACGTGTGCACTACTCGTATACTGGGTAATTTACTTGGCGTTGAACGTTTGAACATACCCACGGCAGAGGAATTTTTACGTCGGTATAGGAAGACACGGTTTTCAGTCAACGAATGCGTCACGAAGACGTCACCGCGCAATGTCCGCACACCTAACGTGCCGTTCCGCTTCTACGCGCACGCAGCGAGCGGTCGTTGACAAGAATCTTCGTCCTGTGAGTGGGTCAGCCGAGGCCTTACTTTTCATTAGTGCACTGCAAAGCTTAAATAAAAAAATACGAAAAAACGGCATTGGTCGTTATTTTTATTGCGAGCTTACAGACTTTGAAATGCATTATTTTTGGAGCGACGCGACGCCAAAGCGCCATGCTATGTACAGTAATGTAAGGCGAGGAGAGTTGTAAGCTTTTACTGAATTAACGAATAAACTAACGATACTGCGACATGCCACCCTAGTTTTCAGCAGGCTAGCTGCAACTTTGAACAGACACTGGAATTTTCGAGTATACATGTAATCATCTCGCGTGCCATCTTTTCACATTCCAATGCGAAAGAGGTAGGACGACAACTGCTGTTTTCTTTTCGCCTTACGAGTGGCGTGTTCCCTTTAAAAATCTATTGCTGCGCGCCCGTTTTCTGTGTGTGTGTGGTTCCGGGAAGAGGGGGGGGGGGAGTGCTACACTGTACTTAGTTTCAGCTTAAATCCAGAGGCAGCCGACGCTTTGAGGTAATGGGAACAATCGAGCAGCGTCAAAAGCGCAAGTCACTGGGTCTTTTAACGCGATAGCGTTGAGGAGCTCGTGTCTCAGAAAAGCCGATGTCGGTGGCGTGACGGGAAAATCCTGATTGGCCGAGAGGCTCATGACGCCACAGCCACATGACCTCGCAGGGGAAGTTCGAACAACCCACAACGCTCACGTGAAACGTGACGTCACGCGTGGAATAAAGGCGATTTAAACATGACATGTAGTGAGAATTAGAGGTTGCCGCATGTCTCAAATGATTTCACTTTATAAAGTAATTCACTTTGCCCTAAAGAAAAATTAGAAGACTTTTAGGCGGTATTCGAACCTACGACCCTTCGTTTGCGAGCCATGACACGCTACTGGACTTAGGCCATGTCCACCGCACTTCCTGCTCACTGGCAGGAAGAGCATCAGAAGCGAATGAGAAGGCGATGCGGATGGCGCCCGATAACGCCCTTAGACCAGCTCGCTGCAGCGCATCCGGTCCTAAGACGTCGCAAGGGCTTAAAACCGGTCTGGTCTCTCTCGGTCGTACTCGGTTGAAGATGTGCGAACGGCGCTTCAAAGGCAAAGCTTAAGCCCTTCAAGATTTCTTTGTATGATTTGGCTCCGCCATAACAGAACACGTACGGAAACGTGACGAACACCATAATGATGCACTTTTAACGCAGTCTGAAGGTTCCATCAGCTCGTGTACCGTCGGCTGGGTACTTGAAGAGGCCATGAAATGATTTTTCAACTTCTTCCTCCTTAGCTTTGATCCTCAACTCAAAAGCGAATTAAGAAATCACGTGGTTGTGACAGGCCTGGGCACCGGTGCATGACTCCAAGCTTCCACCGTGCTTTTTAAGCTCACCATAGAACTTGTCATTCTCAAGTGATGATATGTTCCGTCAGGGCACTCATTGGCCACGAACGCGAATCCAAATATTCGTCGACGGAGTGATTGATGACGAGCGCGTACGTACTAGTGACGCAGTTGTCGTGTCCAATGCGTGATATGGGGTCAGCTGACGTGCTTTGGGTAACACGGACGTGCATTTGGTGCCGGAGTGTCATAGTGAAAAGGCGGAGAGCTTTCGAAGGAAAGAGGTACGAAATAGTCCGCTATATTTTCAAGTGTTCGTACCGAAAAGCTGACTTTTGACCCTCTACCCTCTTTTCTTTTGGCCTACTAAACGATATGCGATTAGTAAAGTCCCGATATAAAATCATTCATCCCAACCCAAAATTCATTTCATGGCCCCTCAGATGAAACGAAATATAGCAGGCAGGGTTTTTTTTATTTTTTTAAATGAACGGCAAGCTAACACAATAAAAGTGTTCGCAAGTGGTCGTCATTTCTATATTTTGCAACGTCACACTATAGCGCCACGCGCTCTGCACACTCTGGCAAACATCCGGCTCAGCACAGTGTCGTTGCCTGTGATGTGATAGCTACAAGTCACGCAGGCTGCCGACGATAATTTCGGTCATAGCTTCATAAGTGCAATCTGACACAGGTTGCGGGCCACAAAGCCCACGCGTTTTGTCGCCTAAGCTCATTCCCCGGTTCGACAGGTGGGAAATCTCCGCTACAACATGCGAGACATTCCCGGTATAGGTTACGACATGGCGGCGGTTCTCGCACGGTTTCCCGAACTGCAGCCCACGCGCACTTCGTCACCGACAGTGCGTCTACTGCGAGTCCAGAATCGCAAACTTCTCGGAACAATTATACTTTTTAAGGTGCATTTTTTTTAGCTTCCCACCTGCCTTTCTTTTCCCTCCCCCTCCGCAGCCTATACGCGAGCCTTGTCCTCGCACAAGGAAATCAATGGGGAGTTTTAGTAGACCGTTCCGATAACTCCGATAACGGTATACGATCGACGCACGCGCCAAGGCGCCAGTGGAGTATCGGGTATATCGTTGTCGGAGGTATTGAAACAATATACTAAAAACTTCTTATTAAAACGCGTCGGCATGCCCTCCTCTTCCTCAACAGTACAACACACATACACACATGCACACGCACGCACACACTACTGCCAGGTCATAAATGCCAGAACCAGGTTTCCACACTTACTGCAGTTCGCGACACGTTTTACCGAATTCCTAGCGATAGAGTATATGCGGCGTTCTCACGCGAACAGTTATTTTCCTGAGACACTACGCCATATTCCGAACTGTACACTCCCTGCGCGAACTATAGGGGCGCTTTGAAAAACGCGCGTAACGCGTACTAGCGGAGGAGCTCGCTTTCGACAGTGAGACGCGTTCAGCAGCTGCGGCGCCTTTCGCGTGCGAAGCTGTGCCGGCGGAAGCGCGCATGAACAGAACTTTGGTTCTTTGAGCCGATATGTTGAGAGTTACGTTACATAAGGGCTGGGGCAGACCTAAGAAGGTCATCTAGCTTCTTATAATTGTTACCTTTTGAGGTTTTATTTGACTGAGCCTTCACCAGTTACACACCGAAACATACGTCCGATCGGTCAGATTGGCATTCCACAAGAAGGAGACCGTCCCAAGAACATAGAAGAAGGAGCTTCGCTCGAGACCCAAAGTTGCCAGACCATATCATCTCCTCCCCTTTTAGACCAGAAAACACTTTTTAACTTTTTCTCCAGTTCGTGACAATACGCTGGCAGACTTTTAACGAGAAACAAACTAACAGCATGTTTCAAAAAGTCTCCTCAGGAGCCAACAGATTAAAAACAGCCTAATCATGGGCTAAAGAGTTTTCTTGGTTTTCTGACGCGACGCGGATAACGGTGCGATTTGTTCAAGGCACTTGTTGCACTGGCACTGGCACCGGTTACACTGACACGGTCTTCAGGTGGGCTGCCAGAAACTGATGTTGCAGGCTGCGACGCAGTCATCCACCAGTCTTCGGATTCCCCAACAGTGTCATCTTTAGTGATGAGAAGCTGGTCTTGGTGTCAGTTCCAAGTGACATCTCCCGTTGGGATTTTCACACACCTGGTAAGAGACTGGACCTGTCTTCTTGGTGATCTTGCCTGACACCCATTTCTCCGCACCTCTGTAGTTACGCACCCGCACAGCATCTCCCTCTTGCATCGTTCCTGACATAGTTGACTTGTAACGACTGGCATCGAATTGACTTTGGGTGACCACTGCAGGTGTCGATGGTTTAACAGGTCAAGTGCTAGATCGGAGTCTTCGACCCAGCATTAGGGTAGCAGGCGACTCGCGGGTAGCTGCATGAGGTGTGTTCCTATGCGCGAATAGGAACTTGGTTAGCCGCATGGACGCCGAGCCTTCGGGGCTCTTCCTAAGTCCTTGCTTCAGTGACCGTACAAAACGTTCTAGTCAATTAATCTGTTGAAGGATGGTACGGTGCTGATGTGATGTGCTGCACACCGTTGGCTTTCATGAAGTCATTAAATTAGTTTGACACAAACTGTGGACCGTTGTCCGAGACGAGCGTGTGCGGCAGGCCAAACTTGCTGAACGTCTCCCGTAGTCTCTCCACCGTCGCTGTTGTTGTCGACTGCATGGCATACACCCCGGCCACTTTGAATGGGCGTCCACTATGACCAAATAAGTGCTACCTTGAAATGGTCCGGCAAAGTCCACATGGACCCCTTCCCGTGGTTTAGTTGGCCACACCCAGTTGTGAATTGGTGCTGCGCAGGGGTTGTTTCGCTGTTGTTGACACTGTGGGCAGCTCTGGACGAGATCTTCTATGTGACAGAGTATCTCATCGATCGAAGGCCACCACACATAACTGCGTGCCAGCTGTTTTACTCGAGCAATCCCTTGATGTCCTTCATGAAGCTCCTGCAAAACACCATGTCGCAGGGTTTGAGGTACAACGACTCGCATTCCCCACATGACACATTTTTGTTACAAAGACAGTTCGTTTCTTCGATTGAAACATGACACCATTTCCGGTTCGTCCACTGTTGTTGGCTAGCCAGCTGCGGTCAACTCTGCCACTTTGGTGAGAACAGAGTCTTTCACTGTTTGTTTGGCAATGTCTCTGCATATGACAAGCAGAGTGTCGAACCAGAGACCAAAAAATTAGTCAACATCGTCACCTTGTTCGTTATCAACTGTTGGTAATGACAACCTCGAGAAGCAATTAGGCTCAGCACTGTCCTTTGACATCTTGTACACGAGCTCATACTGGTACCCGGACAGTATGAGAGACCAGCGTTGTAGCCGGCTAGCGGCTACATTTGGGACACCCTTCTTAGGTCCGAAGATAGCCTGTAGGGGTTTGTGGTCCGTAACCAGACGGAATGTGCGTCCATACACATAACAATAAAACTTTCTATTCCGAAAATCATAACGAGAGCCTCCTTCTCGGGTTGGCTGTGGTTTCTCTTAGCTGAGTCTAACGCGCGAGAGGCGTATGCTATGGGCCGTGTGGTACCATCTGGGTACAGGGGCGGATTTAGTAGGAGGGGGGCGCCGCCCCCCCTTAAGCGCTCTAAGGTAAACTTTGTTTGAATAAAATCATTCATATAGACCAGCCAAAAGTTTAGTTTTGGGGGACATAGCGAATATTGGGTCAACAAAGTAGATCTGGGCAACGTTTCGACCGTAACGCCATATCTCAGCAAACTCCCCTCCCCCCCCTCTCCGCCAGCCGAATGCCTACCACCCCTCTCTGGCCTGACCCATAAATTCGCCCCTGTCTGGGTACATATGCGAGAGAACAGCCCCGACTCCATACGATGAGGCATCGCACGCCAGTTGTATAGGTCGATCAGCGTCGTAATGGGCGAGCACTTCCGCTGAAGACAACAGTTCCTTCATCCTCCAAGCTGCCTCGTCGCACTGCTTGTCCCACTTCCATGGCACTTCTGCTTCTAACAGCCTTGCCATGGGTTGCGCCACCGTTGAAAGTTGGGGAATGAATTTTCTGTAATAGTTGATCAACCCCAAAAATGAACGCAGTTGTTGTTTATCAGTCGGGTTGAGAGCACCAAGGAGAGCCTTCACTTTCGTGTCCGATGCCTGTACTCCGTCTCCCTTAATGACGTTACCCAAATACTGTAACTGGGGCTGAAAAAAGGCACACTTGTCTTTTCGGACCTGCACTCCACGATCCTGCAGTCGCTGGAGCACATCCTCCAGGTTATTCAGGTGCTCTGCGTCGTCCCTTCCCGTGATCAGGATATCATCCAAATAGCACACGACTCCTGGGAGATCCTGCAGCATGCTATCCATCACCTTCTGGAAAATCGACGGTGCTGGCATGATTCCAAAAGGCAGGCGGTGCACTTCGTACAACGCTCGGTGCGTGTTTATCGTGAGCAGTCGCTTTGACTCCGCTTCCATGCACAGCTGCTGGTATGCACGGCTCAGGTCCACTTTAGAGAACTTCTGTCCTCCCGCAAGTTCCGCCAACAGTTCACCAATCTTTGGCAACGGGTAATGTACTGGCTCCAGAAGAGGGTTTATAGTGACCTTGTAGTCACCGCAAAGTCTCACAGACCCATCCCGTTTCACGACGGGGACCACTGGTGTAGCGAAGTCACTTGTCGCCACTGGTGAAATTATACCCATCCTTTGCATGGTGATGAGCTCCTCATCCACTTTTGGCTTGAGAGCATACAGAACTGCCCTTACCAGAAACCGCGGAGCGGCATCTTTCTTCAACGTAAGCTTCACTTCCTCACCAGTTATCTTGCCCAACTTTCCAGAGGAAAGTGTGTCGAAGTTGCATAGGAGTGTCTGTAACTGCTCTTGAGCGGTGTAATCTTCCTTTGTTGTTTCACGTAACACATGCAGCTTGAGCTGGAACCAGTCCAAGCCGATATGTTGCAACCAGTCGCGCCCGATCATAGGCTGACCTGGCTCACTCAGGATATACAGTGGCAACATCTGCCGTTGGTTGTGTTTCACCTTGACTGTGATGACACCCACAGGGTGAATCGCCTCACCTGTGTACATCCGCAAAGTTAGCGGCGTAGTTTCAAGCTTCACTGCAGGAAAAGGTTATTTCCGCTGTCTGTCTGAAATAACAGACACAGCAGCTCCGGTGTCAAGTTCCACCGCTAATATATGATCTTCGATGGTCACCTTGCACAAAATCGACGGCAACGAACTGCCAGCTTTGATGTTGCAGATTTCTGCTTCTTCGCGGTCGGCTTCCGAAGCACGAAGACTGCGGAATCCTCGATGAGCAGGATTGTTAACCTTGTGGTCACTGTCTTGGTTCCTCCTTGACTTGCAGACTCTTTGAATCTGTCCAGTCTTCTGACACTGGAGACACTTCTGCTTCTTTGTGAGGGAAGTCGTTAGCTTTGTGTTCGAGCCACAACGATAGCATTGCGTTCCGCCTTTTGCCGACTTGTCGGTTTCCAACTTCTTTATTTCTGTTTTGACTTGTGCGTGTAGTGACACTCGCTTGCATTCCTTGTCGCGTGTTCCAACAACAACGCCTTTTCTACCGCTCTTTTGAAAGACAGCGATTCATCTTCCACAAAAAGGCACTTTTGAATGTCCACATGTACCAAACCACACACAAAACGGTCCCTCAGTGCCTCCTTGAAGTGCGTTCCGAACTTGCACCTTGGGCCAGACGCTTGAGTTCCGCTACGAATTCGGCAGTGGTCTCCCCCTCTCATCGCACACTCTTGTGAAATTTCGCCCGTTCTGCGATGACCGCAGGTTTCGGCGATAAATGTTCGTTCAACGCTTGCTTCATTTAGGCCAGCGTCTTCGTCGCGGGAGGCGTTGGAGACACTAGGCTTTTCAGCAGTGCGTACATTTTTGGTTCTATAAGGCTTAAAAAACGCGTGAACTTCTTTCTTGGGGCGAATGTTGTTCACCACAAGGAACGCTGTCAGCCTATCCGTAAGCGCGAAGCGCCTCCGCCCGTTCTCAACCACATAGCGGCTGGGATGGAGCGGTTGTAGCGCGTTTTCGCCAACCGCTTCGGAACCGATTTACCTCAACCGCTTTCGCGAACCATGAAGCGGCAAACAATCGCAACGCTACTCTGACGTGACGTCGGTGGCTCTCGAATCAAGGTGGCATCTGTCGCTGGTGAGGCGTCCAAGGCGCTGTAGTCCTAGCATTGCAGCATACAAATCAACAATGAAACGTGATGTTCACGTCCGTCACTTGAGTCCCCTCCGCGAAAAGAGTTGACTCGTAATCTTAACAGGCTTCGATCCGGTGATTTGGTTCGGGTAAGTGTTCGTTTATTATTCGAGTTGCCAAAGCCCTTCGCTTGCCGCCTTGTTAGTCTTTGGCCGTAGAACGTCGGAACCAACCCTGATCGGTCGAAATGACAGCTTTTGTACCCACTAAGACAGTCGCGTGAACCGTACTGAAAGCTTTCGACACCGTGCATGACCACCACGAAGGCCGATAGAGACGTCGTGAACCTAATTGCGTAGCCCACATGGCAGAGCTGGCACAGTACCTGCGCTAGCTCGACCTGCAACGTTTACTATATTACCAAAGGAATAAAGAGAACCTACTCAAGAAATGAAGTGTACGTACCTGACGATGCATATGTAATTCAGTACGGCGTTTATTTGATCTTAATATCAAACTAACAGTAGACTTGATCGACGTGCGAGTGACGAGAGCAGAGTCCGCCACCTACGGAACCCACGACTGACTATACTTCGTTTCAGCTTGGGTCCAGACGCAGCCGATGCTATGAAGCGCGAGCGCTGTGGCCCTGAACAGCGCTTGCACTGCACGGGCGCGCGCGTGCTTGGCAGGGACTCTGAAAGCCCCGGGAGCTCGCGCTTGTAGCATCGACAGCGTCTGGACCGAAGCTGAAAGCGAAGTATAGCTCCGAATACATTCCCCGCACCACGGTCCACAAGTGCCGCTCACTCACTACCCCGAAAATGATAAAAGCGAACGACGAGGAGAATAACTGACCCTCTATCCTTAAGACCAGGTCAGCTATTTATGTGGGAACGGTCCACTTCGAAGAAAGGGCCGGAAGCATCCTCTTCTGAGCCACAAGGCGCAGCTGGGCTTTTACTTGTAGGCGAAGTCGAGAGAATCGCAGGCGGGTTTTGCGGGTCCATCTCTTTTTTCGCTGCCTGAACTCGTGATGCGTGCGAACATTCCGAAGAAAAATCTTCAGAGTACCAAACTAGCTAAATCTTGACTTTGGATTGCGGATTAAACTGATTTTGGATTGTAAGACAGGTTTGTCGAACCTGTCAAAAGATCATGCGTGATCGCCGAGAAACCGCCAACGCGTCTCGTTGTGTCTGAACAAAATCGCTCGCGAACCACATCCGCAACCGCTTCACAAACGCACCCAACCGCCATTGTGAAAGCGCCATAAGCCTTTAGAGCGCAGCTCTTAGGCGCCCGTTTCCGGCTTGAGCGGCGTCGCCGTCGCCGTCGGCGTCGGCGAACTCGCCTGAGGTCACGTGACCCCCGGTCACGTGACTCCGCAGAGGTCACGTGACCTAAGGTCACGCGGTCCCCCAGGTCACGTTACCCCCGGTCACGGACCCTCGAGGTCACGTGATGATGATGACGATGACGATGCGGATGCCGATGACGTCAGTGACATCCTGGATGACGTCATCGGCATCCGCATCGTCATCTTCATCATCACTGATGGCGTCATCAGTGACGTCACTGATGACGTCATCGGCATCCGCATCGTCATCATCATTGACGTCATCAGTGACGTCAAGTGACCCCCCTGACGCCCATGTGACCCCTCTCCTCCCGAGGTCACTTGCCCCCCCGTACCCTCCCCTCCTCCTCAAGAGCTGCGCTCTAATTCGGCGTTACAGGGAGTTGTAAACGGCTTTCACTTTTTAGACGAGCTTTTACCGACGCCCAAGATTTGTGTCTGAACGGTGTGTCTGAAATTATCTCGGCATACTCAGTCAGGAAGAAAGCAACCACATAACGAATCTTATGGACATTGGCTATCGTCAAATACGCTGAATCCTTTAGTTCGTTTGGCGCACCGCATAGGGGTTCACGCCCGTATAAGTGCCGTCCGGCGAACGGTGCGATATTCTTCACGCAAGTGCTCGACTGTTGCTTTCTTTAAAAAAAAAAAACATTTTGTACATGCGGATTTGCCTATATGATTGCAGGATAACTTCGTGCGTATACACGATATTGAATTAGTAGAATGCAAGCGGGTGAGGACTCCACTTCGTGCAGCGCTGCGTGTTAGTACAGATAAGAGACAAGAAGTGTGTTCGATTTTAGCTTTTCAATAGCGTCTCCGAATTTTACCTGGCGTAATCAGGCGTATTAAGAAAAACAGTAAATGCAAAAAGGTACATTTCGTCAATGAACGCACAAAACAAGTAACAATGTTCCTGACCAGCAACTCTAATGTAAAGGTGCGAGCTCGGGGTGTGCGTACTTATTTGTTGTTACAGGGTGTTAACTCGTGCACAAGCAAGATAGCTGAGCTTCGCAGCGTCGAGATTTCCAAGCACTGGCTCGTTCACAAACTCGAAACGCAAACCGAAAGACTCGAGTACAGAAATACAACAAGCATGTGTCACGACAAACTTTACGTAAGGTTCGGGCTTGTGCTAAAGCTTCGAGGTCTAAGAATTCAGGTTAATTTAGAAACCAAAACAAAAAA
>JAZHYW010022965.1:0-10233 GCA_037355805.1 Ixodes ricinus | reverse complement strand
CAAATACTGCTTCGAATCGAAGAGGGCAGTGCCACAGTTGTAACACTGCAAAGAGAGCTGCCATGTGTGGTTTACACTTGCCGTGAAGGCTATAAATGACGCAGCGCTATTTGATTCGGACACATTTGGGGCTTTTTGTGGATTGTATGCGGCGCCCAAGTTTGTCTGCTTTTTTTGCAGGGGGTTGTGGTGATATAGAACGCCGAGTCCTGATTGGCTCTGATTGAAGGATAGTGGGCAGACTCAAAGCAAGCTGCCTCGAGGTCCACCCACTATCCTTCCAATCAGAGCCAATCAGAGCTCGGCGTCTGTCTGACGTCACCACAACCCCTGCAAAAGAAGCAGACGAACTTGCGCTCCGTATACGCTGCGGATTGCGGGCCCGGCGGGCGCGTCCTCGGGCAACATGGTCAGCAAACATTCCCTACTGTGCGCACGCCCGGAGTGGTAATGTCTTTCCAGTTAATAATTACAGCGAGTCAGTCTCCGAATGATCTATGTAGACCACTTCATCGCTTTTACGGTCTGCCTTTTTACATACTCGGCTATGCCACATTACCCAGCCATGCGCAGTAGGCTTCTTCCGTTTAGTTATCGTGGGCCGCGCTTGCGTCCATGACAACCCTGTGAGCAGACATAATTTGCCTGGGCGATAAGCACGAGAAAGGTCGATGGGACGTTGACGTTTCAGAGGCACAAAATTTGGAGCCTTGGCTTCCTCTTTTTATTGCCATTGTCTGTAGAACGCGATTAGTGTCTACACGGCTGGGAAAAGATGTGCGCGGGCCACGTTCGTAATGGGGTATCCACACGAAGGAGAAATCCTCCACCTTGCTCCGCTGAGCGCGCATCACGTGAGACGTGCGTCATCCCTTTTCGACGCCTCGCGGTGCCCTTCTCCTCCGTGGCGGAGGCGCGGAGACTTCGTTCTGTCAGCACGAAAGCTCCGCAGGTGGGTGGCGGAGCCGAGGACGGAGCTTCCCGGGTTGTTGACGTCACGACATCCGTCCGCGGGAGTTCTCCTTCGTCTGGATAACGCCCGTTATTCCTCTCGAATCAGGAAGTTAAAAAAGGTGTTTTGCGTTTTGGAAACGCGTACTTACGAATAAAGTGGCATATAAACTGCTCAGAATATGTTCTGCAGGCAGACCAATTTTATCGTGGTTTGGTTACTTCGAGCAGTTGCGTCTCGCACAAACCATTTATGCTCATTACTAGCGTCCGAAAACACCTTTTTGGTAGCTTTGCATAAGCGCCACCTGAAATAACCTTCACTTCTTTTTTTCTATCCGGTACGTTTTACATCACTGCTCAGTCAAAAAGGAGGTTATTATTTCTGAAAACACATTGGTATTGTTGTCACCAACACGGGCCTTCCAAGGATTTGTATTTGCTAGTTTCAGTAGGAAATAACTTTGGTCACGGAAAAGGAGGTTGTGTCGACCGCTAGCTCCAAAATCACCACATCACAAAGGCCGACCGACCTTACCTTGTCTAAACCTCAGGCACCTAACTTATTTTTCTATGCAGTCACGCATGCGATTCTCAATGTCAAACGTTAAATTTGTCGCTAGATATCTAGACGACGTGAGGTTATACACTGCCAGAACTTCTGACGATTTGTTTCGCACCATATACACGTATGTTCTCAAGAATAAAAGCTGGCCCCGAAACTTGAACTAGAGAACAGCCGTAGCTCGTGCGTCGGCGACGGAAGGGCGACTGACTCCAAGCAGCGCGTTGCCGCTGCTTGTACACAGGCGATACGTTCGGGAGGGTTCTGAGCCAGAACAGACGATCACGGCTATGATTAACTAGATTTTCCCAGAAGAGCAAAGAAAGCTCAAAGAAAAAATCAGGCTGAGCCAATACCACCTATAGCCATCAAGGTTATAGGATATGCAGCACAAGTTCATCTGCTTCTTTGCATGAGGTTGTGGGGACGTCATGAACGCCGATCTCTGATTGGCTCCGATGAGAAAGATAGTGGGTAGATTCCAAGATAGTTTGCTTTGAGGTCTACCCACTATCCTCCCAATCAGAGCCAATCAGAGCTCGGCGTCTTTCTGACGTCACTGCAACAACTCCTGCAAAAGAAGCAGACGAACTTGCACTCCACATTATGTTCAGGCTTCTAGATTCACGATTGGTTCTTCTGCCTTCTTGTCGACTAATCCCGCAACCTGATTGGTTGATGAGCGTTAGAAAGATGCTCGTGACGGTCAGCGCCCTGCGCTTTTTAAGCCGTCAGTGAGCATGTATAGAAGGCCTTCGCGTGATGTCATCTTTAGTGGATTCCCGACTCGCTCCAAGACGCAAACGCGCCGAAGCTCGCGCAGCAAAAGCGGCAGACGTGTTCTGTCTTGTTGACGCCGCCTGTTAGCGTCGTACTCGTTATGAGACGCTGCGAGATGCCCCGGCGGCGATGCTGGCGCAAGGTATAGGCGGCGCTACAAATACCCACTATTGATGACGTTCGCGGGGTCTGCGTCCGTGTTACTTCTTCGTTCGGTCCTCCGTCTTTCGCGCTTGTAATCCCGGTGGGGAAAGGCCTTGTCTTCTACGGGCTGAGCGTGATTCGAACTCTGTTCCTCCGCGTGGCAGCCGAGTGGGTTTCCAACTCGGCCTCGCAAGCGCTAATATAAGATGAGGAATTTGGCCAGTACAGTATACGCCTGCCATTCATGGCATTCGTTGGGAGTTGGTGCCACGAGGGCGCCACAGCATTTGGTGCCCCAGTGACTTCCGGCAGTGTTTTATTTGTTCTTCACCGACACACAGCGATCGGGTAAGAAGAGTTTTCTTCGGAGAAGTACCTGCAATAGGTTTGTAGAGAACCTGCGCGCTTTGTAGAACGCCGTACAAATAAAAAAAAGGTGTGAGACAAAATGAAAAGAAAAAGAGACGAAAATCCGGAAGCGCGCAGGGGTGCGCCTGATAGCGGGCGGCAAAGAGCTTGTTTGCAAACAAACATCGGTGAATATAGCTTGAGGTTTTTAGCGTACTGATGCACGACCGCGCACGTCGTTGCGTGCTCATCAGATCAGCCATACCGGGGGCGGGGTTAAACTCACAACCCCTGGGTTCTGCAGCGCGAGCTTTCGCTTCGCGTACTCTGATCTCGCCGTGCGGCTCCCATCGGCCTGTTAGCACATTTGCTAGGGTTCCGTTCGAAGCGACCGGAAACGACACTAAATACCAAGTAGATTCGAACGCGAGTCCCGCGATATCCGTGCTTCGAATGCCGCATACCAATGAGTTCAAGGAGAAACTTGGCACGCGGCAATCGAACCACGGATATCGAAGTGACTCGTGTTTGCAGACTGTCTTTTGTATGGCGTATAAGGAGTGTGACCCCGGCTGTACAACTGCAACGTTGCAACCAATGCAGCAAGTAGCTTCTGGGAACAAGTAAGCATGAGCCAGAGTTGTCCCGGTGTCCCGGTTATTTCTGCCGTTTTGCTTGCTGTGGACGTAACTTGCACGAATGTGTCGACCAGCTTTAGAATTGGCCAGACTGACCTAGAGTTAATTATTAACGTACGACAAGATTAACCTTACAGCATGACTATTTCACGCTGAAGGGACAGCTGAGAGTGAAGTCAATATTTTGAAGGGGGGCAAGTAAGATCAAATGAATTGAATATAGTGAAGGCAACAACAACATACAAATGCACGCAAACTCCGCCTAACGTCCTTCTTTTTTTTTCTTCTCGCTGCGTACGAAGCGAGTTTGTACCGGACATGCCTCTGTTGCCTGTCGCTTTTCAGTAGCTGTGAACGCAACCGACGAAAAAATAGCTGAAGCCGCCTGTATGCTTCGCTGCACACTTCTGTTTCCTCGCGAGCTCGCCGCGTCCTCGGTGTGTCAGAAAATACCGCTGACACCAAATCCGCTCCCTCTAACACACAAACGTGCGCACACAATGGATCGAACTTGGGCGCTCCGCGTGCGCCGTCACACATTCTGTCTCATTCGCTTCCCTTTCCTGCCCGAGCGTATTTTCGCTTTTACCCCAACGCGGCGTCCTCTGCCGTACACTCTCAAGAATTCTGGCGCATTTGACTTTCCCGCCAGTCACTCGTAAGAGCCAATCGCGGCAACCTTTACGGAGAGAATTCGGCGAACGATGATGAGGCTGCAAATATCTTTCGACCTAACAAACTTAGTCTGCGTTGGGACGCTGAACGTTGCGTTTTACGCACATATACGTCATGTGTCCCAAGTGCGGTGCACAGTAAAGTAAACGCGACCGAGTTCTTAGAGTGTATGCGATTGATTGATTACATATATGTTTTGTGTCACGCACGGCTACAAGGGCCAGACTGCGCCATTAGAGTACGCATGCGAGCGCCCTTACATCCTCCTACGTACGGCTGTCGACCAGCACACTCTCTACAAACAAACCCGCGTTTGTAAACACCGGTTGTGGGCATCGCGCCTGCGCAGAAACCAGATTCGCGCGAGGCGAAGCATCTGCGCATGCGCAGTGCCGACCGCAGCGCCACCTTAGTGGCAGTGACGTCGAGACAGTTGAGTTTGTCTGTGGCGCCGAGCAAGTTCCGATAAGACGAGGTCACGCAGCTAATGCAAGACAGTCTGCTGCCATTGGTTCAGGCGTGTTTCTTCCTTGTATGACGGTCGCATTGGTCATACATAACTTGTCCGCAGACATTGCGGTGTTACCGAGCGGATGCGGCCGCGCCTCGAGTCTCACGGCGTTTCGTGTCAGCCAGCGGGCGGATGCGCCGTCAAGTCAGGAGAGTCCGCAAATCCTAATCGGATCGACTAACGATGACGTAATGTTCGATGAAAGATCGCGCGGCCAGTTGTCGGGCCCCCAGAGTGAAGGAAGACGGAAGATAGGGGAGGTCGGGCCCGGGAGAGGGACGTAGGGGGGCTTTTCGGTTGGTCTCGGGATCTGAGCGTGACTCTGATCTAGAACTCCGTTTCACCTTTATGATGTACCGAAGGAAATGGCTACAAGTGCGAGCTTCTTGCTCTATGGGCACATCTTGGAGGCACAAGCTCTCGTGCATTAGGGACAGCTGCCAATTCTATGAGCTCGCGCTTCTAACCCTCGCTGCGGTATAACATAAAGTGAAACGGAGTATAGCGTCGTTGGCTCGTGCCGGGGCCCAACGCGACAGACATGTTCGAAGCAGACATATATGTATGAAGCAAGCAGGCTTCGATCATGATTGAAGCGGGTCCGCAGATAGTTCTATCGTAATGTTTGTAGCGAACGCCGTGTTTTTTGTGTGGTGTACGAGCAGCGGGACTGGGGCTCTCGTCTACGAGCGCCCATGCATCCTTCCACGTACAGCCCGTTCCAACGAGTAAGTTTCGTTAATCGTTCTCCGACGGGTACTTCCGACGACCCACTCGGAATGCAACGCGTGACGCCATTGCCGCGAGTACATAAATATAATCGACATTGACGTCGTTAGCATATTCGGACAGCGCTAACAATTCTCCTCCTTTCCCGGGAGGGATGTCAACGTCAGGTTAGGTAACGAGAAGTTACGGCGAGAAGGGGTCAGACCGAGCAAAGAGAGGTGCCGTCGAGAAACAGGGGAAGTTCGTCATCGCTCGTTTGCTTTCCATTCATCCCGTATGTTTCGGCGAAGAGCGTGTATCTCTGCTCAGAGGCTTATTCGCAACTCCAACGTTCATAGATGGCGGGGCAGGAGTGCTAAGATGGCGAAAGAGACGGGGATATAGATTCTCCAGGATCTCCCATGCGCGTGCTCGCTGACGCTGGCCAGTGTGCTAATATGACTTTATTCGTCCGCAAATGCGAAGCGATCACGGCGGGGGCATGTCACAGCTGACGGAGATGTTGACGTGCGTTAAGAAATTGAGCATGTTGATTTTTAAAAGTTGCGAAGCGGAACCCAAATATTTCTATATTAACGTGCTCTATTTTTTTTTCTGTTAAACTTTATGATGTACCGAATACGCCGACCAGAACCATGCGGTAGCAGCAGCCCCAAGGCCTGTAGCCCCTGCCACCGTCTCCGCCGCCGTCACCGCTCCTCTTGTTCTTCGTTCGTCCGCTAGAGGGCGAGCGGCGGACTGGAGTCGCGATATGCTTGACGCTGCTTGATTGGTCCCGTGAGCTCGCAGCGTCGGGACGCATTGGTGTCCAGCCATTAATTGTTGCACTCATTCCACATACCTTCAAAATTGCACCTGTCTTTTTCCCGACGCAAAAAAGTCCCACTTTGGGAAAACCCCAACATTTTCGCTCTTTGTCTCAAAGTAAGAAAAACGCCGTCGCCAAAAAAGAAAACAAAAACGCTGTTACCGTCAGCGTATAAATAAAAAGTAACGCAAGAGTAACTTGCGTTACTTTTGATCGGTAACGGCAACGCGTTCCTTTTGGTTTTAAGTAACGTAGGTCGATAACGCGTTTCTTCATTTTTCCCGTAACGATCGACTAACGTATTTTGTTACTTTCTTTCGGTAACGTCTACAACACTGCATACAGCCAGTGTTGGCTGTAATGCCGTTCGTAACGCTTTACTTTTTCGGTAACGTAGCAACGTATACTCGTTAATTTTCTTCTTTTTCAAAACAGTAACGGATAACGTGCGGACGCTACTCGTTTCGAGTAACGCGTAACGAATTTACGTTACTCGTTCCATCTACTTCTCGAGACTTAAAAGAAAGACACAAGCACTTCAATTTTTTGTGTGCGTGTTTGTAGGCGTTAAGTCGTACGGATTCTTGCACTGGTTCCAAGTATACCTTCGAAATTTTGCCTACTCGTCTCCTTACGCAAACGGTCCCACTTTAGAGAGACCCCAAACGCCCACGCCCTTTGTCCCAGTGTCGAAAAACGCTACAGTTTCATAAATAAAAACCAACGCGAAAGTAACGTGCCTGGAGTCTTTTTAACGGTAACCCGTTCCTTTTATTTTAAACCTACTGGCTTGAGATCGGCCTGAAAATTACGCGAGCCACAGAACATCGTGGTAATGTAACAGGTATAAAAACGGAGCCACGGTGAACAACGCTGGACGCCCGCATCACTCAAAAATTTGTTTCTGTAAAAAAAAAAAAAAAGAAGAGAAAAAACAACAACAATCAGTTTAAGATGTGTGAGTCCGCATATTATATCACGCACAGCCGTAATACTGTTTTTACCCTCAGTCGCTACTCTCATCGGTGAACTCCAATGAGCTTTGTCAATATACTTTAGCCTCTTAAATGACAAAACACAGCACAAATACATTTCGGAGCGTCATCCTCAGCAATGCGAAGCTTTGTTGTGAAATCGAGTATGTCGATCGAATAAAATCAAATAATCTATTTTGCACATTTCTGTCTCGGATACGAATACAGATGCCGGAGCCGCGGACAAAAAGCTTAACAGGTCTTCGCTTGGGGGTGCGGGCCCCGTGTGAGTGTTTCTCTAATGAGTGTGTACAGAATTTGAACGCATGCTAACGATGGTTAGTACTAACGCAAAAAACAACACATAAGTACAGTGATTATAAGCGAAGTAAAACGCGTTCGTCTAATACAACCCATTTTACGTGTTGGCTTCTCGCTTGAATTTGGTTCGATATTTTTATGAAAAGTCGGAGATGTTTGCCAGAGCCGAGCTCCTACGTGCTTTCTGGGATGGGAGAAGAAAAAAGATGCGAAGTGAACAAATAAAAAAGGACACACACGACAGATCGTGTCAATGGGGATGTAAGCTAATACGCCAAAAAATTGCTTTAAGTTCACATTTCCAGGGGAAAAAAAATCAAAACTTTAATTGTTACCTAGACTTACACCAGAGTCCTTTTAAGTGAAGCGAGATCTTGGATGCACCGAGAAGGGTGTAAAAGCCTCAATAGCGTGTGTGTGCACTGTCCCTCGGTGCGAATGAACGTACTTAACGGTATCGCAGAAGAGGGTCCGTTCCCGTTCCCAAAGATAGACGGCGCCGGGATAATTCCGGGCTGCCAGGGAGATGAGCGTCGGAGATAACTCGCTTTCTTCGGAGGCTCGTCTCCTATGCGTTTACCTCGTCCTTCGGCACAAGAGTGCCTGGCTCTCGACTCGCGGCGCGTCGCTCGTCTCCGCCCTCGAGTCGACCCACGGGATTGTCCGTCTCCTGGTACGCGGACCACGGAGCACGGATTCAGAACCACAGCCGCCGCCGCGGTCGCGTGATACAAAAGACTGTCCGCAGATACTGACTGAGGTCTTCCCTGTATGACGTCACATTGGGCATACAAAAACTCTCTGCAGACATGTTCGACGTCTGTCATGCTTTGGGCATGTCCGGAGGTAATTCTGCCGTCATGTCTGTTGCGAGCACCGTGTCTTTTGTACGATGAACGAGCAGTGTGGCTGCGGCCTAAAGGCCGACGACCAGACTCGAGATTCTGCAAGGCAGAAGATCCTCCTCACCATGGGGGAGGAGGGGAAGCAGAGCAGCGGTGGGCAGGGTAGAAGAGGAGAGAGGAGGAAGCGCGGGAAAATGGAAAGCTCGAGCGAGCTGGTCGTCGGCCTTTAAAGGGGGACTCAAGCGGTTTTTGGGGAAGCTATTTTTTGGTGCGATGGCGTTAAGGAAGTGTCAGTGAATGAGTATCTTCAGTTTTAGAAGGCAGAACCGCCTATTAATCACGCAGGAATAAAATACGTGCGGACTCTTTTCTGTACTTGCGAGGACCAATGAAATTATCGTATGTTTGAAAATTTTGGCGGCCTTTCTTTCCCCGCTGCGTTGGAAACAACCGCAGCGGCAGACCAATCACAGGTCGAGGAGAACTGGTGGCGCGCGTTGCATGCCGGTCGTGGGCCGGCTTCTTCTCTGCGAACATGGCGTCGGTGGTGATCGTTGGCGTGGTCGGCGTGGTGGAAGCTCATCGTTCCGCGTAAAAGCGCTATCCTTGACTGTGAATTTTCGTCGTGTGTCGCTATGATAACCCAGCACGTACTAGAAGGGAAGATCCACCTACTCGTGCGGCGATGTCGTGGCGGCACTCTCAAGACAGCAGAAACGCCCGTGCCGTCGTGTTCGTTTACTTCGACTACAGTGGTGCTTTCTAAGCATTTGTGTCTTCGAACATCGCCCGGATTTCTTATTTGGCGCATTTCATGCGTGTGCTCAAGTTCAAGGTATTACTGGCGCGTACCGTATAAAGGATGCGAATTTTCACGCGTTTTCATTACCGGAGAAAAGTGATTAGTGTTAGCAATCCTGAACGCTCGCAACGTCTATCTGATCACGAAATCATATTTCTACGTTGCTATATCGCTGCTAAGATTACATTGTCTTTTATAATCGTAGAAAAGGCGTGTGGCGATATTTGTACTATGGTAATGTCGTGTATTAGAGTCGTGATCGTCCAAGACGGCGTACTGCATCTTTTTATTTTCTTTTTTTCATCCACTGTAGCCTGCAAGCCTATCAAGAAAAATAATAATAAAGCTTTTGGCTATAGAAAACTGTCTGTCTATATTCTGTTACGGCATTGAGTAGCAGTGCGTCCCATTTTAGAGGGGCCGCTGAAACAGATGACGACCCGCTGCGCTTGTTGTAGTGGTTGCAGGTGTGTGTACGCGCGGCGCTGAGCGGTCGTTCCGGTTGCAACGGACGCAGTCGTAAATACGCGCTCGTTGCACATGTCTGAACCAGCCTTCCCTCCGTCCTCCCGAGGCGAAAGTCAACGTGGCGACATCGCTTGACATCACGTACCAGAGGTAACGCTGCGATGTCAAACGTTGGTTTGGTTAGGACTTGCCCAAACCGCAAATCGAAGAACGCCCGAAAAGGTCTGCGTTTCGTCGTCCTCGGAACCCGAACATGACTCCGAAGCGCTGCTATCGTCCACATCGCACGTCGGAGTGGCGTCATAGGAAATCATCCCCAGGTCGGCTGTCCGCCGAAGAATTTCAACCTCTAACGGCGTCAGGTCCTCGAGCGTAGAGAACTCCGCCATGATCGAAGCTCGAATGACAAAGAGGTTCGGCCGATGCGGCTACCTCGGGATCACTGCGCGACGGAACGTCGTCCAACGCCATTGGCCCGAGATCCTTTTGATAAGCGTGCGAGGACCAATGAGAGTGGTTTCGTTTTCGGGTGGATCCGAGGTTTGGCGGCCTTCAATTACATTTTTATTAAAGAAATAATCACCGTATGACTATACTTTTTGGTTTTTAGGGATACTTAGGGCGTCTAAATTCAGCTGTCATCATCAAAACACGAACTCAAAACCACTTGAGTG
>JAZHYW010022959.1:0-16255 GCA_037355805.1 Ixodes ricinus | reverse complement strand
GACTGTAGAGACGATTTTAAAATCAAAGCCAACAGAAGTAGGGAAATATACTTGAAACATTTACTTGCGGCTGGGTGTAATTTAAACCAATTATTTGTCTGCAAAAAAAAAATATATATATATATATGTATTTAAGAACTAGCGCAAAACCGAATGGCATACCTTAATTCAATGGTTTTTCATAGGGATTGAGCCTCGAACTCCTCGCAGCAGTACTTCTGATGCGCGTCGGTTCCCGAAAGCCTTCGCTAGTGTGTAACAGTCCTGCAAAACTGCAATTGATAAAACAAAAGAAAAAACTTAGCATACGTCCTGCGTTTGACTTCCTGGTGTTGTCTCCTGCTGCGGTCATCTGGAACAAAAGCGGCTGAAATGTCTGCGTTTGCCTAGCGGATTTGATCGCCGGCGCGAAGAACCCTGTGCGAAAGTGACTACGTGGCCTTGTTGTTTGTCCAGATGTTCCTCTCGCGAAATGAGCGCTGGCTTTGTACTCTTCACGAGCTGCCTGGTACAAAAGCTGTTCTATAACGCTCCAGTTGACCCTTAGCAGGAACGTTCAACTGTGCCGTGACCGTTCCTTGACTTCAATGCAGAGTATAGCCACCGAGATATGTATATACATACATGTCTACATGTGTATATATATATACTACAACGACTAAAGCGTGAAGTAAGGTAAAGTAAGAGTGACCGGGAAGAGTTTTCGTTAACTAGTAAGAGATATATGCACCAACTGGAAGAATGCAAAACTGAAAGTAAAATATGCACTATGCGGAAATAATGGCCACTGACAGAAGAGTTATTGACAAACGTTTAATCGACATTTTGGATCGTGGGGACCCCTTTATCGAGAAAAATATTTACAACTCGTGAGAAGAAATATTAAAAGGCAAAAAGCAAGCAAGAAAAAAAGCGAGAACGATTTCCTCAGTTAGACATGGTGAAAATCAGCACACAAAAAAACGATTGCCAACTCGCCAGCTCACTTCACAAGTCAGGGGTCACACCGACACAGGTGTCGTTGCGATCGCGTGATTATAGAAGTGCATGGCATCTCTCATTTAGAACAAGGTCGTTTAGTTCTGAGAGAAGGTGCCGACGTGGGCGTTGCTCCGCATTTGGCAGTAACTGCAGTTACCGAACATTCTGTGGGAGGAACCGTCTTCTCCTCGAATTTTGGCCCATTACCCGCGTGCTCACCACGTTAGAGTTGGATCGTCCAAGCGATCAGCAGGCACATAGCGATATTACGTCAGCAGTGAAACATGTTAGGTGAAATTGCCGGATAGGCGCAAGCGATCACCTACAACGAAGAAAACGTAGAAGTACGATGTCACGACCAAACCAAGGAGCGCACAAGCAGCAGGAGTGAAGGGTCGATGTTGTGCCGCCAACATCAGCGGAATTTGAACTAAACAGTATGTTCGATGATCGAACCGTGCTGACGCCATGCAACTGAAGCTCGGCGGTAAAACACGAGGAACACATAGAGAACCGGTGATAGTCGAACCCAAAGAGGATGCATCCGGCAACAGCATTTTAAAAACCATCTTTTCAATTGTTAAGCCAAGCGTAGGATTAAAGCTTGTTACTCAGCAATTAATGCGGAGTGATAACGGTTTTCTAGATATCCCACCCTTACTAAGCTGAGAGAATGACGAAGTCCCGAACTTGGCACCTCGGCAGCGCATTTTGTTCTTTCGTACAACAATTTTTTGTAACACGTCAATCTCCGTGCCGGTGCTGATCAGCAGGCACGCGACGTCCACATCATATTTCTTGTGACGATAATGAATGGAAAAGTTCAGGACGAGCACTTGGCAAGTTCTAGGCCTTGAGTTGCAAATATTTAGAACACCTACTTTTTTTTTTTAATAACGACGATACTGTCCTACAATGTTTCAAGCCTCAGGAGCTCTTTAAGGGCCCCAGTTGCCATACCATGCACGACCGTACGAGATTGCAACAAGGAGCTGTGTTTATGTTTTGGCCCGCCCCTCAAAGTATGAAATATATGTCAGCAAGGTTCGATTGCGTCTGCGTTATTTTTGGATGCCCTTCGCGGTATTTGTGCGTACTGTAGTGATAGAAAGAAAGAAAAAGTATACTCTCCTTGACGTATGCGAGAGCAAGGTCATACTTTTAACCTTTACACACACTTGTACAGAGGTTAGAGTTCTTGGAATTGTCGTTACGGTTTCTGTTCACCGTCCTTGTTGATGTCGACGTAATTTAAGACTTTCCTGTTATTTTTCGTCCACGATGTTTCTTCACCGTGGTTCGATTGCATAGTGGCAGTCCCTGTAATGGTTGTTCCCTGTGCCTACTTGTTGTTTATATACTACAAAGAAAAAAGAGAGAGAAAGAGAAAATTCTATATTTATCGCGAAATAAAAGATGTTGGTTGAACGTTGTGTCCCGACTCGCTGCATGATTTTCTTTCACCATTTGGTTTCACTGACATCTGACGCTGCGGTCTGTTACAGCAGCGTCGTGTTCTTCTTACACCTCCTGTGTAACAAGCGGCACTGCTGGATTCTGACGTCACCAAGCGGAGGCCTGCGCGAGGCACGAATCGAACACGAGTGCGGCCTCAGTGTTCGGTTGAGATTGGCGTTCTCGCCGACTCAACACCACTCCCAGCCGAACATAGAGACGCAACACTCGTGCTCAATCTGTGCCGGCCGCGCTAGGCCCGTGTATAGATGACGTCAGAAACCCAGGAATGCGGCCTTGCCACCTGGGAGGTGTTGGTTCTTCCCACCTTCATCTTCTTCTTTTAGCCGGGACTAATTGCCGAGATTAACCTCTGTGCCTTCCTTTTCTGTATGTCACCTTTTCTCCTGGTACATGGCCCCAGCTTTCTTCCAATTCCGAACGCGACCTGTGTGGCCACTATCGGCAAGAGGTGCAAGTTGTGTACGCTCACAAAACGCAAATCTGTCGAGGTTTCATCGCACTTCATCTGAAACTTGGTTGTTTATGACGCATTCCACTCGAGCCACTGTTTTTTTCTTTTTCTTCCGTATAACCTTGCCTTTGTGTTACGGTTTTCAGACAAAGAAACGACGTCTTCTACTTATTTTAAAAATCAAAAATGGCGACTCCACTTTTAAAAAATGCGGTTAGTGTGTGTACTTGCCTGCAGAGCACCGGATCGGAGAAAATTCGGCGAATAGCGAGGTCGAACATATATGTCTAGGCCTTAAAAACGAGGCACATGACGTGTCACCAAGCATGACGTATGTACGTGAGATGTACTGCTCAGTGTTACATCGCAATCGTAATCTTTTATTCTATTGAGGACTCATTATTCGCCGAACTATCGCCGTTAATCGGAGTTGTAGCACGGGCATCTTTATTAGGTGAAGAATGCCACGGAACATTTACACAACAGAGCGATGTTTATAAAATAAAAACAGTAATCTAAAAACAAAAAGCTTAATAAATGTACCTGTTTTTGTCTTCACCACACACATTCGGAGCAAGTTCCTAACGAATTTTTTTGTAGACATTTGGTTTGTGGCGGAATTTAAATAACACGTTATTTTAGGCTTTAGACAGTTTAGGCTCCAGACATCTAAAACGTTTTCCTCGCATTTCTAACATAAAAATGGCGCAGGCTTGACCTTAAAACACCTGATACTACAAAATGAACGTAAGGAGTTTAGTTTAATTTTGGTGATTCCAGCATAGAGATGGATTGAAACGTTTTTTCGAATCAGGTTTCCGGGCCCGAAACAGATTTCGGAAAGCTTCGAAAGGGCGGTCAAATCTCAAGTGTTTCGAATAAGTTAGACTAGTTTCGGAGCGATGCAAGTCCACGTTCGTGAGCATCGTGACTTTTTTCAACAATTAACCGGGCAAATTGCGTACACTAACTAAAAATTTCGTGTAAATTCTTGGTTAAAAAATTGCTGTCTTTTTTTTGCATCTTGGATGTGTATGCAGTGCGCTGTAGCTAGCAGTGGTGGTCAAATAAGCTTCTGTTTCACAATCGTCACCAGCGATGGCCGCATCCCACTCATTGGTCGCACTGACCTCACACCAGCGGCCAGTGCCTTGCAGCTGAGCGCCGACCTTCTTCAGCGAGTATTTCGCACCATCGAATATGTTTCCCTCGGGGAGAAAACGTAGGTCCGACGCAGAACGACCGCCAGCTTGGTGCGGTGACGTCAATTCCAACACCAGGATCAAAACATCACGCCTTGCGTGCTTCACATATGAACCAACAAGGCGACGACCTCGTAACTGAACCGCCGTGAACTGGACGAACGCTGTTGACGTCTGCCCCACGCGAGCTCTTTGTCGGTGAGAAATTAATCGCCGTAACGTTGGCGTGGCCATTTAGCTGAGTCATGACGCGTATTGACATCATATCAGCGGCCATTGTTGGTGGCTTCCGGCGAGTGTGTACCTCCTGCAGCTCACATTTCGCATCGGCGATTTTTTTGTCAAGAGCAAGCAGAATGGCCACCAGAACAATGCGATGACGTCATAGAGCCATCTATTCATGTCGTCGGTCATACTGCGCTTTGGCTCATTTGTATATCCCAACGGTCGTGACAGCAAAACAGAGGTGAGTAGGGCTGCGGAGAGCAAACGACGAAGCACCACGCCGTATCGTGGACTAACAATCAATGAAACCGACTGAATTGTGTTTTGTATTCGGTGACTTGGGCATTATAGGTAAATGAATGTGGTACACCAGGGCGTTCTTCCTGCCACGCTTCGTCCCACCGACGAAGCCTGATTGTTCGTCGGGAGAGACCATTCATCACGTCAGGTTTCCCTCAGGTTACAGTTCATAGAAAAAGAACGAACGAATGTATGTAAATTTCTCGCTGCAGAATGTCCAAGTTTGGCGACAGCAAGGCGCCCAAATGTTGTGTTCTGATTGCTAACTTTACGGTAGACAATGAAATCCAGCGATTCAGGACTAGGAATCTCAGAACCGCAAGCTACTAACTGTTTTAAATTTCATGCATGATCTCTCAAAAGCGCAAGCATGGATAATATTAAGTTCCAATCACTCCAAAAAATAATGCCTGTACTCGAATATTGCTACTTCGCTGTAGGCCAAGCAAGAGAAATATATGCCGTTGGGCCATAGTGGCGAGGCTCCTGAAACGCCCAAACTTGCAACATGTCGCAAGAAGTTATGTTGCGCTAAAACCGTTCAAATGACTCAACTACCAACTAGCCCAGTTATCAACCCTTTTACAGTTTATTGATTATCAGTGCTTACCGCCGCTCTCAATGACACACACACGGTATACGCATTATGTGACTACTTCAGGATCCGATGAGTTAAGCTTCTCCGCTCTTCTTATTGCAGAGGAGGCGCGGTGTAACCGAGCTTTCGATTGCACGTCAAACGATCTCAGGTGGTTCAAATTAGTCCTCAATCCTCCGCTGGGGCGTGCCATATGTGCGCAAACCGTTCAAATGACTAACTACCACACTAGCCCAGTTATCAACCCTTTTACAGTTTATTGATTATCATGCTTACCGCTGCTTCAATGACACACAACGGTATACGCATTATGTGACTACTTCGGGATCCGATGAGTTAAGTCCGCTCTTCTTATTGCAGAGGAGGCGCGGTGTAACCGAGCTTTCGATTGCACGTCAAACGATCTCCAGGTGGTTCAAATTAGTCCTCAATCCTCCGCTGGGGCGTGCCATATGTGCGCTAAAACCGTTCAAATGACTAACTACCAACTAGCCCAGTTATCAACCCTTTTACAGTTTTATTGATTATCATGCTTACCGCTGCTTCAATGACACACACACGGTATACGCATTATGTGACTACTTCGGGATCCGATGAGTTAAGCTTCTCCGCTCTTCTTATTGCAGAGGAGGCGCGGTGTAACCGAGCTTTCGATTGCACGTCAAACGATCTCAGGTGGTTCAAATGTAGTCCTCAATCCTCCGCTGGGGCGTGCCATATGTGCGCTAAAACCGTTCAAATGACTAACTACCAACTAGCCCAGTTATCAACCCTTTTACAGTTTGTTGATTATCATGCTTACCGCTGCTTCAATGACACACACACGGTATACGCATTATGTGACTACTTCGGGATCCGATGAGTTAGCTTCTCCCGCTCTTCTTATTGCAGAGGAGGCGCGGTGTAACCGAGCTTCGATTGCACGTCAAAAACGATCTCCAGGTGGTTCAAGCGGCCATCAATCCCCTCCACGCTGGGGCGGCGTACCATATGTGCGCTAAAACCGTTCGAAATGACTAACCACCAACTAGCCCAGTTATCCAACCCTTTGAGCAGTTTGTTGATTATCATGCATACTACGCTGCTTCAATGACACACACACGGCATACGCATTGTAAGCGACTCACTTCGGGATCCCGATGAGTTGAGCTTCTCCGCTCTTCTTATTGCAGAGGAGGCGCGGTGTAACGGAGCTTTCGATTGCACGTCCGAACGATCTCAGGTGGTTCAAATTGGTCCTCAATCCCTCCGCTGGGACGTGCCATGTGTGCGCTAAAACCGTTCAAATGACTAACTACCAACTAGCCCAGTTATCAACCCTTTTTACAGTTTATTGATTATCATGCTTACCGCTGCTTCAATGACACACACACGGTATACGCATTATGTGACTACTTCGGGATCCGATGAGTTAAGCTTCTCCGCTCTTCTTATTGCAGAGGAGGCGCGGTGTAACCGAGCTTTCGATTGCACGTCAAACGATCTCCAGGTGGTTCAAATTAGTCCTCAATCCTCCGCTGGGGCGTGCCAGATGCCCGTCGTTGGTTTGGCCAGCTGTGCGCCGTGTTATGTATCAAGCAACCAAGCTGCCGCCCAGAACAACCGGACAGCGCGAGCCATAGGCGTAGACTACGGGGGGCATCGGGGCTCGTGCCCCCTAATGAGATCCGGGGGGGGGCTCCGCCCCCCCGGGCCCGGTCTATGAACCTTACCGAGACGCTGTTTACGTGCCATGTAACGAGTTTCTAGTAGTGGCGTGTAAACAAAATAATGCCCACGTTGCCTTTATTGACAGAATACATGAAAAATGGAATCCCATCGTGCTTCGGGGGGGGGGAGATTTTCCGCTTGCGCGGGAAAGCGCCCCCTCCCCGGAGAACTTGTCAGCCTGCCACCTCCGGGAAAATGGAAAGTCTACGCCGCTGGCGCAGAGCCATGATCTCGAGCGGGTGCATGCGCGCAGCGCGTGCATTGCGGACTGACCTATACTTCGTTTCAGCTTGGGTCCAGACGCAGGCGATGCTACGAGCGCGAGCGTGTGACCCTGAACAGTGCTTGCATTGCACGAACGCGCGTGCTTGGCAGGGACGCTGAAAGCCCGGAGCTCGCGCTTGTAGCATCGCCTGCGTCTGGACCCAAGCTGAAACGAAGTATAGGCGCCATACCAGTCCTGCCCGTTCCGTCACTGCTCCTCGCGCATGCGCAGCACTGGCTCTCCAGGAGCCACGCGAAACTGCTCAACTTCGGCCAGTGTAGCTTACGCTACAAAACAGGAGTCACATGTAACGCTCAAGCTACGAAGAGTGCTTCTGGCAAGCTCAATGGACCTTTTCGAAAGTTTGACCTCTGTTGCAAACTGTGGAATCCCTGCACAATTATGGATACCAACGTCAGCTCTTTGTGTTCGATTGCACGTCAGCTGCAACAGTACCCGTGCAGCGGGAGCTCAAGCCAAAAGTACAAACACGATTGCGCTCGCAGCATTTCTGATTATCACCCAAAGTTTCAGATTCTCACGTTCTGCAATGTCGGTTGTGCCGCCATTGTGCAGTGGATCAGCCGACGTCCACCGAAGTGTAATATGGTCAAAACAAATATAACTAACGCTGTGGACGCATGTGACATCTACATAAGTGGAATGCACTTGGCAGAAAAAAAAAGACTATTGTTTCATTTTTTGTTGACAGCTTCTTTTTCAATTAAACAAATGCTAAAGGTGTCCACAACGTAAGTTCCTGTTCTGACAATATTACGCTCAGGTGGACGTCGCTCATAAAGAAATTCCTTCTCTCGTTTTTATCTTTTCATCCAGTTGACGTCCTCCTCTCAAATTTTCGCGCTCTATTCCAACTGCTGGTGTCCCATTTTCAGAGTTTAATCTTCACGCGATGCGTAAATTGTCTACACGGGCCAAAAAACAAGATTTTCTAAAAAAAACATTACTAAGTGCATGCACTGCACGCGCTATCTCCTCTATGAGTCATTCCATGTCAAACGTCCCAGACATTGCGCTCGACCCCTTCCGATTTCTAAAAAAAACATTCACGGCCTTTGGCCCCATCTGACCGTGGGACAAGTTTCACGTCCGGGCTCATGAAGGAGCTTACACGACTACACGACCACCCTATCTGCAACGGATTGGTCGAAAGGTACAACGGTACCTAAGACAGATGTTGTGTAAGATGTGTCAAGAAAAGCCTTGATCCTGGGATCGATACCTGGCACCACTCCTGTTCGCGTACCGAGAGGTCCCGCAGGCCAGCCTGAGTTTCCCTCCCTTTGAGCTGATATATGGGAGACACGTTCGAGGACCGCTGACGATCTTCAAGGAAATCTGGACGCAGGAGGAGTTAGAAGGAAACTTGAAGACGACATACTCGCACGTTTTGGACCTACGCAATCGTCTTGAAAGGACCACCGAACTGGCGCACCAGAACTTAACAGCAGCCAGGCGGTACCAGAAGAAGATGTATGACAGGAAGACGGGGAGGAGACTTTTGAAGGTCGGAGACCGTGCATTATTGTTGATACCGACAAATACGAACAAGTTGGTTATGCACTGGAAAGGCCCATACAAAGTCATCTGGAAAAAGAACGGGACGAGAGATTCCGAGAGGGGCAGCCAGCGACCGACAGCCAGGCCATGGCGCTCGGGTAAACGGCCCGAACCAGGACTGGGTTGCAAGTCACGGGCAACCAGGAACCAGCCGGACCAAGTCAGAGTCTCCAAGGCAGCGGACAAGAAAGACTTCCGTTCGGAGGAAGCCAGAGTCGCCGACACAGCCGCCCGTCAATTCAAGCTCCAATCGAACTGAAGTCCCAGGACACTTGCCGTTGCACCGTGAGCCTCCAACCTTTCACTTCTCTCACCGGCAAAAAGAAACCCGAAGGCTGATGTGTAAACAGGAACACCTCCGCCGGAAGCAACCGAACTGAACGCTGCCACTTCTGCTGTAAATATGTTTTTACTTATCGTATTTTATGTTCGATGATTAGATTTTTTATAATTACAAATTGCTGAAATTTGATTTGGTCTCGCCTTTAATTTTTATACCATCTTTTTATACCATCTTAATTAAACACTAACTAAAAAACACCGTGACACCGCCGTAAACAAATTACCCCTTAGCGCCTCTAAATCTAAATCAGTGTACTTCACAACCTAGAGGAAGGTGCCATGCCCACTTCCCTCTTGAGGATCAATGACGAAGTTATCAACCGCAGTGACAACATCAAGATACTTGGAGTGACTCTGGACACCCGATTAACCTTCTCAAACCATGTTCATCCCACTGCATCGCGTTCCCGCTGTTTGCTGGGGTTCATACAAAATATCAGCAAGGGCCTAGGACCTATCGTGATGGCGAAACTCCACACAGCGCTTGTTCTGCCCTTCGTAGAATATTGTTCACCGATTTGGTCCCCTCGATCCACGTAAACACAAGAAATTCTGGACCGGATCCAGCGGAAAGCCGCATACGGGGTCTACGCCCAGAGTTCCCCGATCCCTCGTCTCCAACCAAGCGACATTTTGACGAGCCAGCTACTTAGAACCTCAGGACGGACAAGTCTCGCTACCAGGAGAAACATGGCCACCCTGAGACTTTTAGCAACCATCACTGGGCCAGGGATACCCCAAGATCATTACCTGAGCACAGTCCCACGCAGGAACCACCGTACCGGTCATCTGGAGCCCCTGCTCGCAAGAACTGAGCGCCACGCAGGCTCATGCCTCATCCGCGCTGTACAACTATGGCGCTCATTGCCACCAAGAATTGTTAGCATGCCCATCAGTGACAAACCTGAAATACTGGAACTTTGTCGCGAGGCTGGAGAACACCTACGATCACACGCATAACCCTGCCCCATCCCTCACGGTCCAACACTGCCCCGCCCTTCATTATAGCTCACTGTTCATTAATCACTAACATAATCACCCCCTTTAGACGGGCCTCACAGGCATTATTGTACGGGATACACGTCTTTCTGTGGCGCCTGCGCTCATCGCGCAAATAAATACCAGATACCAAATACCAAATACCAAAGGGCCAAGTAAATCCATTCCGATCTGCTGGAACGGCGTGGGCGGAAGAGAAATCAGATGCAGAAGTCCTGACGGCTACGTCGGCGGTTTCTTACATCGCTGACACTCGTGGCACAATCGAGTGTAGAGGTGAACGGTCTTCGGTAGTCTCGGCCAGTAGTACTTTTCCCTAATCCTGGTGACCGTCCGGCTGTAGCCAAGGTGTCAAGCCGTTGGGTCGTCATGGCATCCTTGGAAGATTTCTTCTCGAAGGCTGGAAGGAATAACCAACAGCCACGTTGCGCTGTTGTTGACGAAGTTATCTTTGTACAGCACCCCTTGCCATATGGAGAAGGTAGGCAGGATTCGTAAGAAAGCACGGGGAACCGTACTCGCTTGTCCCTTTAGGTGCTCGATGAGCGCTTGTAGTTCAGGGTCGTCTCGTTGGAGTGCTGCCATGTCGCTGACATCCAGAGCGCCGAGGAAACACCCATAGTCGTCGTATTCAATGCAGGCAGAACCGGCCTCGACTGGGGCCCTTGACAGGCAGTCGGCGTCATTGTGCTTCCGGCTGGACTTGTACACCACGGTCATGTCGAACTCCTGCAGTCGTAGGCTCCATCGGGCGAAGCGTCCGGAGGAGTCCTTCAGATTCGCGAGCCAGCAGAGCGAGTGGTGGTCCGTGACCAAGCGAAAGGACTTCCATACAGATATGGGCGGAACTTTGTTATTGCCCAGACGACAGCAAGGCACTCCTTTTCAGTCGTTGAGTAGTTCGTCTCCGCCTCAGACAGCGTCCGACTGGCGTAAGCGATGACTCGCTCTGCCCCGTCTTGCATTTGGACTAGTACCGCGCCAAGTCCGGTGTTACTGGCGTCCGTGTGGATCTCTGCTTCAGCGAACTGGTCGGAATGGCCAAGGATCGGGAGCGTCTGGAGTCTTCGCTTGAGCTCATCGAATGACCGCTGGTGTTCTTCTGTCCATTCAAACTTTACGGCGTCCTTCGTGAGGTGCGTCAGCGGTGCGCACAGCTTGGCGAATTCCCGAACAAGCCGTCTATAGTAGGCACAGAGTAAAACGAATCTTCTCACGGCCTTTTTGTCAGACGGTGGCGTAAATGCAGCTACGCCACGGGTTTTTTCGGGGTCAGGGAGAATACCTTTGTTGTTCACGACGTGGCCAGGGAACTTTAGTTCACCATAGGCGAATCGACACTTTGTTGGCTTGAGTGACTGGCCGGTGGTCTCGATGGCTTAAAGCACGGCTCGAAGTCGTCTCAGGTGTTCGTCGAAATCCCATGAAAATACCACGACATCGTCCAGGTAGACGAGGCAGCTCTGCCATTTCAGACCTGCCAGCTTGGTGTCCATGACACGCTGGAAGGTGGCTGGCGCTGTAGAAAGTCCGAACGGCATCACTTTGAACTCGCACAGTCCGTCGGGAGTGACGAAGGCAGTTTTCTCGCGGTCGCGTTCGTTGACTTCAATCTGCCAGTAGGGACTCTTCAGGTTCATCGATGAAAAATATCGGGAGTGGCGCATTCGGTCTAGCGTATCGTCGATGCGGGGGAGCGGATAGACGTCCTTCTTAGACACAGCGTTCAGTCGGCGATAGTCTACGCAGGACCTCAGGGTTCCGTCCTTTTTTACAAGGACCACTGGAGAGGCCCACGTACTTCTTGAGGATTGAATGATGTCGTCGTTGAGCATTTCCTGGACTTGATCTTGGATCACCTTCTTTTCCTTTTAAGGGTAACTGCAAAGAAAAAAAAAGCTTTTTTTTAAACAGCCTAATTGGGACCAGCATGTCAAAAAACAATTTTTTCGGCAGAAAAAATTTTTTACAGCAATATTTATTGCGTGAGACTGATTTTAGTTTGCGGCTATTTCGTCCGTTTTAAATCGCGCGCCACGAAGTTGGGATTTCGTGACGTCAATCCCAATTGGCTGGTATACTTCTCATTGGCTAAGAGTTTGATTGACAGCTTAGATCTTGGTTGTTAAACCTTTGTTATATGTTGCAATTTCCTTTTGAGCGGCATATAATCAAACTCTTAGCCAATGAGAAGTATATCAGCCGATTGGGAATGACGTCACGAAATCCCAACTTCGTGGCGCACGATTTAAAACGGACGAAATGGCCGCAAACTAAAATCAGTCTCACCCAATAAATATTGCTGTAAAATTTTTGTTTTCTGACGGAAAATTTGTTTTTTGTCATGCTTGTCCCAATTAGGATGTTTAAATTTTTTTTTCTTTGGAGTTACTTTTTAAGAAATCTCTTTACGGCGACTGGTGGACAGAGAGCGCGTCGTCGTCGGTAATAATGCGATGTTTTGCCATTGGTGTTTGGCGAACTTTCGACGACGTGGCAAAACAGTCACTGTATTCAGCGAGGAGATCAGCCAACTGCCGGCGCTTAGGAGCCGGGAGCTCGGGGTCGATGTCGAGCTTCGGCGGCGACGTCTGCTGTGACGACGAGGTTTCCTCAGAGAATGCGGTGACCACGGCTGGCGCCTGAAGCTCTTCGGCGTGGCCCACGGTGGTACCCTTCGTTAGGTGCTGCGGCTCCTCTCAAAAGTTTGTCACGAGAAGTCGTACGTCCCTCTTGGAGATCCGTTACGCCTCGTGCGACGCCAATTCTTTTTCAAGGAGCAGTTGGACGTTGGCTTCTAGAAGAGCTTCACCGTGCATAGCTGCGTCGGTTATGACGGTGACGAAAACACTCGACCGCGGAGGCAGGTTCACATGGTCGGCAATAACTCGGATCACGGTTGACGTCGTGTTGGTTTCCACCGGCGGCAAAACAGGTTTTCGCACCGTCAACTGGTTTTCCCCGAGGACGATGACGGCGCCATACTCGCAGGAAAGCCCATTCCGAAGATAACGTCCCTCGCACAGCCTTGCAGAACGACGAACTTCACAGGGAACGTCTCACCGCGAATCTTGACGCGAGCAGTGCATCTTCCGAATGGTGTAATAGAGGTGTCCTCCGGCGGTTCGTATTTGAGGTCCATCCCACGGCCTCATGACTTTGAAGGCGGCGGGAGAGCTCCCACTCAAGACTGATTAGTCTGCTCCGGTGTCCACGAGTGCTGATGCGTCGGGGGTAAGCCTGCGATGGTGGGTCTCGTCGTGGCGCACCGGGTAATGTTGAGCAGTTGGCGGCAATCGTCGGGCCGCTGCGGCGTAGGTCAGCGTCGGCTTATCGACTGCGGCCACGGTGACAGGGACATCCAGAAGGAACGCTCGCTGAACCTCGTCCCGAACAACCTCGGCAATGGAGATTGAGGTTGGGCGCTCAGCAGTCGGCAGAAGTTTCTTAAGCTTCTCCCGAACGACCTCGCGAATAAGCTGTCGTATACCCGAGGTGTCGTGGGCAAGGTCGCAAGGGGACTGCGGAATCACGCTGACGCCGGGTAGCCTCTGGTAGTGGCTGGCTTGGGCTTGCACAGCACGCTCGATGTTCGTCGCCTCCGTGACAAATCCTTGAACGGTCGTCGGTGGGTTGCGTACGAGTCCACCAAAGATGTCGTCCTTCACGCCACGCATCAAAATACGCAGCTTCTTTCCCTCGGTGGCCTGAGGGTCGGCGCGGGAGCTCAGGCAAAGCACATCTTCCACAAAGCTCGTGATGCTTTCATTGGTCCCTGGGTCCTCGATTGCAGCAGGTCTTTGGACCTCTCCCTTCGGCGTTGACTGGCGAATGTTCGCATGAGCTCGTTTTTGCAAAGGTCCCACGAGGTCAATGAAGCTTCATGGTTTTCGAACCAGCGCCGTGCAGTTCCTTCAAGTGAGAAATAGAGGTTTAGCAGGCGCTGCTTCGTCCACTCCACCCGTTATGGAGAGCCACGCGTTCGTACTGGTTGATCCAGTCTTCGACGTCCTCGTAGATCTCGCCGAGAAAGAGAGCAGGTGTCCGCGGAGCGACGGGCAGGACGACGACAGGCGGGGTGGTCATGGTCGGGATCTTGTTCTCCCGTTTCTTGGGCAAGAGACTAAGTTCGGGGGACTGACCTCCGGTACGACGGCTTCTTCTGGCTTTGGCGTTTTCGGCGTAGGGTAGCGTTCCGGGGCTGAGCACGTCGCTTGGCCGGCATGTCTTCGGAGGGGTACGCTCAACGGGCATAGAATGCCCTAACCCGGACCTCCACCAAAATGTCACGAATGACAAGTGATGAGGCGGCGAATGCCTGAGTAAACTGAACGTTTAATAGGGCGAACTTGTGCCCAAAAATAAAAAGGAAACCGAAGACAATAGCAGAGCGTCGCGGGCGTCGAAGTCGGCGTAAGAGCCGAGTTAAGCGCTGGGGCGAGACTGACTTCTGCTCGCCATGCAAAGCCCCTTAAAGGGACCATGAAATGACCTTTTTCCTCTTGCCAGATAACTTTTACATTCAACCTTCAACGTTCACTGAATGCCGAACAGGCATCCGTTTTCGTCTCGGTTCATTAACTTCTACACACAAAAAGAATGAAATATCGACTTTTTCTCTCTCTCAACTGACCGCAAAACAAGTTGCGGCGTAATTTTGACGGTCGTACGTACGCTGGGACAGGAACCGGAAGTTCTCTCGGCAGTAGGAGAATGGGAGCGTTACCGGAGGCGAGTTGGGGGTGCGCCGGTAGGTTTTACTGCGCTAATGTCACCGACGTATTTTCTGAATCGGCGCCTCTCATCGCCGCGATAGCCATGGACACATTGCAGCTGAGCGAAATTCAATGAGATATGTTACGCTACAGCGACAGCATGGGACTATACCCGTTTTCACCCCCAAGAAAACAGTAAGTTTTGCGCATTGTTCATACGCCGCACCAAATAGTTCTCGCCAGATTTGGTTGTCGGAGGCACTAGGCGATGCTTTTGGCGTTTGAAACGTGTACCCCTTGATAAGATAACGTGCATCCACTCCAAAATGCTACTAAATATATCTTAAATCTTGTGGTTCTCCTTAGGGCCACTGCCTTTGGGTGTACCACGTTCGCGGCGAGACGTTTTACCGCGAAGCGGGTTCGTGCTCGCGTGGCATGCTGCTCGTCGAGCGCAATGAGACACCAGTCACGTGGGTAACGGTGATAAACTCTGTTTATTCACAATACAAAACAAATAACAAAAGACAGCGGCTATAAGCTGGTGAACGCCGCCGGAGTGGGGTGGCCCACGGCCGAACGGTCGTTCACAAAGACACAAAGGATGGGGTAAACGCTCACCGGTGCACCGGACGGTTCCCCGTTGTCGCCGCCGCCGAAATCCCAGGAAAAAGACCCAGAGATCCCGTTGTCCGTTGGTTTTAAGATAACAGCGGGGCGAAGTGGCCAATCAAGGAGCGACACGTCGATCTCCTTTCTGCGGGGGTTCGGTACGGAATCGCCCCAAAGGGGAGAGGAGGAAGCCACTCACAGTGGTAAGCAGCGCCACCTCTCGCTACGCCAGCGCGGCCGCCACGGCGAGCCAAAACGCTGACGCGACAGAATGTTGAGGGATCACAATCCCCACAATCTCCACCTAAAGGTGAAAATTAGTAATCATCCGCGAGAAGCCGGACTCTTTTTCCTACGGTTCTTGAGGTGAAAACAGGTATAGTCTCATACGCCGGTATGCCTGTTGGGAAGTGCGGCGAGTCTTCCGGTGAAGACTCCAGAAGTCAACCCAACTGTCATTGTTGGTAAAAGGCGGCCCGTGTCAGTCGTTTGCAAAGCGACGTAGATAGAAACAAATTGCCGCGGCGTTTTTCGTGGCCTCGGAGATGCAGGAGCGAGCCGACCTTAAAAAAGATACGTTTGAGCTACGACAGTGTCAGCAAGAGCCACGTAAATACCTGTTCACACTCTGAGCGGACGCGCGCGTTTGATAGAAGTGCTGTATTCGCGCTGTTGGTGAGCGCTTCGGGACCGATCTTTTACGATTGCAACTTGATATTGACGTGGCACTCGGCAAAGGGAAGGTTGGACCAGCATTGCACGTAGCTCCCACGAACTGTTATAGTTCGACAGTGA
>JAZHYW010022958.1:0-18308 GCA_037355805.1 Ixodes ricinus | reverse complement strand
CGACTTCAGAGACGATTTTTAAAAATCCAAGCCAACAGAAGTAGGAAAATATATGAAGCATTTACTTGCGGCTGGGTGTAATTTAGGCCAAATTATTTAGGAACTGGCCGCAAATTTGAATGGCATACCTTAATCAATGGTTTTTCATAGGATTGAGATTCGAACCCTCGCTGTAGCATCTTTTGAGCGCGTTGGTTCCCGAGTCTTTCTAGTGTGTAACAGTCCTGCAAAACTGCAATTGACAAAACAAAAGAGAAAAAAACAACTTAGCATATGTCCCACGTTTGACTTCCTGGTGTTGTCTCCTGCTGCGGTCATCTGGAACGAAAGCGGCTGAAAGAAGCCTGCGTTTGCAGGGATTTGATCGCCGAGCGTGAAGAACCCCTGTGCGAAAGTGATCACGTGGCCTTGTTGTTTGTCCAGATGTTCCTCTCTCGAAATGAGCGCTGGCTTTGTACTCCTCACGAGCTGCCTGTTAAAAGTTGTTCTAACGCTCCAGTTGACCCTTAGCAGGAACGTTTTTCTGTGCCGTGACCGTTCCTTGACTTCAATGCAGAGTATAATTGTCTCAGATATGTATATACATACATGTCTACATGTGTATATATATACTACATACGACTAAAGTGAAGTAAGGTAAAGTAACAGTGACCGGGAAGTGTTAACTAGTAAGAGATATATGCACCAACTGGAAGAATGCACTGAAAGGAAATATGCACTATGCGGAAATAATGGCCACTGACAGAAGAGTTATTGACGAACGTGTAATCGACATTTGGATCAGGGACCCCTTTATCGAGAAAAATATTTACAACTCGTGAGAATTTATATACCCATTAAAATTAACGGGAAGAAATAATAAAAGGCAAAAAGCAAGCAAGAAAAAAAGAGAGAACAATTTCTCAGTTAGACATGGCGAAAATCAGCACACAAAAGACGATCGCCAACTCGCCAGCTTACTTCATCAAATAGGGTCACACCGACACAGGTGTCGTTGTGACGTGTGGTTTAGAAGTGCATGGTATCTTCATTTAAAATAGGGTCGTTTAGTTCTGAGAAAGGCATCGCAAGTATGCTGTCTGCATTTGAAGTAACTGCAGTTACCGAACATTTGTGGAGGAACAGTCTTCCCTCTCGGCATTTTGGCCCATTACCCGCGTGCTTACCAATGTTAAAGTTGGATCGCTAGCGATCACGCACATACCGATATTACGGTAAGCAGTGAAACATGTTAGGTGAAATTGTCGGATAGGCGCAAGGATCACCTACAACGAAGAAAAACGTAGAAGTAGCGATGTCACGACCAAAGCAAGGAGCGCACAGTAGAAAGAGTATAGGGCTGTTGTTGTGCCGCCAACACTGCGGAATTGCCAAATGGTATGTTCGATGATCGAACCTTGTTGACGCCATGCAACTGAAACTCGGCGGTAAAACACAAAGATCACAAGAGAACCGGTGATAGTCGTCCCAAAGAGACAAAGAGGATGCATGCAGCAGCAGCATTTGAAAAACCTTTTTTTTTTCATCAGTTAAGCCAAGCGAGGATTAAAGCATAATTATCTCAGCAATTAATGCGGAGTGATAATGCTTTTCTGTTATCACACCTTACTAAGCAGAGGGAATTACGAAGTCTAAAACTTTTACACCTCAGTACGCATTTTGTTCTTTCGTACAATAATTTTTTGTAACACGTCAATCTCCTGCCGGTGCTGATCAGCAGGCACGCGATGTCCACACCATATTTCTTGTAACGATAATGATTGGAAAAGTGCGAGGACGAGCACTTGGCAAGTCCTAGGCCTTGTGTTGCAAATATTTAGAACACGTACTTTTTTTTTTAAAGAAGACGATACTGTCCGACAAGGTTTCAGGACTCAGGAGCTCTTTAAGGGCCCCCGTTGCCATACCCTGCATGACCGTACGAGATTGCAACAGAGAGCTGTGCTTATGTTTCGGTCCGCCCCTCAAAGTATGAAATATTTGTCAGCAAGGTTCGATTGCGTCTGCGTTGTTTTTTGGATGCCCTTCGGCGGTGTTTGTGCGCACTGTAGTGAAAGAAAGGAAGAAAGATAGAAAACGTATACTCTTCTTGACGTATGCGAGAGCAAGGTCATACTTTTTAAACCTTTACACACACTTGTACAGAGGTTAGAGTTCTTGGAATTGTCGTTACGGTTTCTGTTCACTGTCCTTGTTGATGTCGACATAATTTAAGACTTTTCCTGTTATTCTTTTTTCTCCCGATGTTTCTTCCCCGTGGTTCAATTGCATAGTGGCAGTCCCTGTAATGGCTGTTTCCTGTGCCCTATTTGTTGTTTATATACTACAAAAAGAAAAAAGAGAGAAAGAGAAAATTCTATATTTATCGCGAAATAAAAGATGTTGGTTGAACGTTGTGTCCCGACTCGCTGCATGATTTTCTTTCACCATTTGTTTTCACTGACATCTGACGCTGCGGTCTGTTTCAGCAGACGTCGTGTTCCTCTTACACCTCCTGTGTAACAAGGCCGCACTGCTGGATTTCTGACGTCACCAAGCGGAGGCCTGCGCGAGGCACGAATGGAACACGAGTGCGGCCTCAGTGTTCGGTTGAGATTGGCGTTCTCGCCGACTCAACACCACTCCCAGCCGAACATTTATACGCAATGCTCGTGTTCAATCTGTGTCGGCCGCGCTGGCCTGTGGTAGATGACGTCAGAAACCCAGGAATACGGCCTTGCCATGTGGGAGGTGTTGGTTCTTCCCACTTTCATCTTCTTCTCTAGCCGGGACTAATTGCCGAGATTAACCTCTGTGCCTTCCTTTTCTGTATGTCACCTTTCCTCCTGGTACATGGCCCCAGCTTCCTTCCATTTCCGAACGCGACCTGCGTGGCCACTGTCGGGAAAAGGTGCAAGTCATGTTCGCTCACAAAACGCAAATCTGTCGAGGTTTCATCGCATTTCATCTTTAAATTTGGTTGTTTATGACGCATTCCACTCGAATTACTGCGATTTTTCTTCCGTATTACATCGCCCTTCGTGTTGAGGTTTTCAGACAAAGAAACAACGTCTTCTACTTATTTTAAAAAATTAATAATGGCACTCTACTTTTAAAAATGCGGTTGTATGTGTACTTTCCTGCAGAGCACCCGGATCGGAGAGAATTCGGCGAATAGCTATGGGCCTAACACATATATTTTAGGCCTATAAACGAGGCACGTGACGTGTCACTAAGCATGACGTGGGTACGTGAGATGTACTGCTCAGTGTTACATCGCAATCGTAATGTTTTATTCTATTTAGGACTCATTATTCGCCGAACTGTCGTCGTTAATCGGAGTTGTAGCACGGGCATCTTTATTAGTGGGGAATGCTACGGAACATTTACACAACACAGCTGTGTTGATAAAATAAAAACAGATATCTAAAAACAAAACATTAATAAATGTACCTGCTTTTGTCTTCACCACACACATTAGGAGCAAGTTCCTTCTAACGAATTTCTTTGCAAACATTTGGTTTGTCGGCGGCATTTAAGTAACAGATTATCTTATGCTCATTACTTAAGGATCTAGACAGTTCGTGACATTAAAAAAATAATCCTCGCAGTTCTATCATTAAAATCGCGCACGTTTGATCTTGAAAACACTTGATACTCACAATAATAAAAGAAAACTTAGATAGTATAGTTCAAATTTACTGATTCCAGCGTATAGAGATGGGGCGAAACGTTTTTTCGAATCAGGCTTCGGATCCGAAACACAGGTTTTGGAAAGCTTCGAAAGGGCGGTCAAATCTCAAGTGTTTCGAATAAGTTAGGATAGTTTCGGAGCGATGCCAGTCAACGTTCGTGAGCTTCGTGACTTTTTCTAATAATTAACCTGACAAATTGCATACACTAATTAAACATTTCGTGTAAATATTTCGTAAAGAAACATTGCTGTCTCTTTTCGTTTTTGCATCTTGGATGTGTATGCCGTGAGCTGTAGCTAGCAGTGGTGGTCAAAGAGGCTTCTATTTCACAATCGTCACCAGCGATGGCCGCATCCCACTCATGGGCTCGCACTGACCTCACACCAGCGGCCAGTGCCTTGCAGCTGAGCGCCTACCTTCTTCAGCGAGTATTTCGCACCATCGAATATGTTTCCCTCGGGGAGAAAAAGTAGATCCGACGCAGAACGACCGCCAGCTTGGTGCGATGGCGTCGATTCCAACAATCACGTGATCAAAATCTCACGCCTTTGTGTGCTTCACATATGAACCGACGAGTCGACGAGCTCGGAACTGAACCACCATGAACTGGACGAACGCTGTTGACGTTTGTTGTTGGCGTTTGGCCATTTAGCTTATAGATGACTTGCATTGACATCACATCACCGGCCATTGTTGGTGGCCTTTTGGCTGAGTGCGTACTCCTGCAACTCGAATTTCGCATCGGCAATTTTTTTTTTGGAAGATCAAGCAGGATTGACTGCCAGAACAATGCGAGGACGTCACGTGAAATCCATCTATTCATGTCGGTCATAGTGTGCTTTGGGTCATTCGTATATCCCAACGGTCGTAACAGCAAAACAGAGGTGAGTAGGGCTGCGAAGAAGCAAACGACGAAGCACCACGCCGTTTGGTAATAACAATCAGTGAAACCGACTAACTGTGTTTTGTAATCGGTAACTTGAACATTATAAGTAAATAAATGTGGTACACCAGGGTGTTCTTCCTGCCACCTCCTGTCCCACCGACGAAGCCTGATTGTTCGACGGTGGGAGAGACCATCTCTCACATCAGGTTTCCCTCTAGGTTACAGTTCATAGAAAAAGAGCGAACGAATGCATGTAAATTTCTCGTTCCCAGAATGTCCAAGTTTGGTGATAGAAAGGTGCCCAAATGTTGTGTTTTGATTGCTAACTCTTATGGTAGGCAATGAAATCGAGCGCATTCAGGACTAGGAACCTCAACGCCCCAAGCTACTAACTGTTTCGAAATTTCAGGCACGATCTTTTAAAAGCGCAAGCATTGATAAAAATAACTTCCAATTATCCCAAAATGTAATGCCTATACTCGAATCTTGCTACTCCTCTGTAGACCAAACAAAACAAATATATGCCGTTGTGCCGTAACGACGAAGCCTCCCGAAACGCCCAAACTTCCAACATGTCGCAATAAGTTCGGATATTTCCGAAGCAGTCAGAAACCAAACTTCGGGTGTTTCACCCACCCCTAATATTGATACACTATAAAAATTGTCCGTGCTTCTAATTCTAATTTTCTGCTTGAAACAAGTAGTAGACTCAGTCACTGCGACCTAGAGAAAGAAGCCAGCGAAACACGAGGCTCAAAAAGTGTTCCACTGTGTAAATCCTTTTTTTTCAGCTCTGGGACAGAGATTGAAATGGCAAGATACGCAAGGAGTCGAATGCATGCATCCACTCAACCATTTACTGTGGAGAAAGTACTCAGTGACTAAGCCATCAGCCGACAGTGCTAGCATTGACGTTGTAGGGCAGTGGCATGCAGGTCTCCTCATCGTCGCTTATACTTTCTTCCATAACTAATATTCTCAACGCTATATTTATTCCCTTGTCGCAACGTTCACCACAAATGGACCACAGGAAGAACGATGCGGTTTCTGTGAGAAAGTGAAAACGTCCGGAGCAAGGCACCTGACGATGTAGCAACAACAAAGTCCCATATGAAGCGCTGCCACGTTCCTCAGTCGGACGCTCTCCTTGTCTCGCTGGGGCCATGGCATTTTCCTTTTTGCCAAGTTATGCTGAAGTATACTACAAGGCAGTGCGCTCATCTAACACTGCGTTGAATAATCAAAGTATGTACACTAGCATTTCGACGTCCACCGTGGTGAGATCGAGCGTAGGCACGGACACGAGTCCTGCGTCACCTTTTGTCTAAGCCTAGTGCCCAATGAATGCGTCAAAGGACGCTCGGCGCCGGGCTCGGCCCCAATGGCTGAGTTGGCGCCATAAGAGTGTGATAGCGTTAAGTATAGGGGTAGAGGAGACTGTTCACGGGCTTTGATTATTCTAAGTGGTGTTAGCTCATCTCATGGCTTACAGTCATCTCTCTCTGGGTAAAACAAGGGGCTTGAGAGTATGCTTCGTTTGCGATAACAACACCAATTTAATTGATCTCTGTAAGCGGATACGATATTGACGAAGTCCGCGGTCTTGTGGTGTCGGTTCGGAGCTAAACCATTAAAATCGAGGCACAACTAATAATTAAGTTGGTCGGTTGCACAAAACTATTCGTCATTAGCGAGCACAGCGAAGTCTGCGAGTTCCTTTTCGTGCAGAACACAGAGACGGCCAGTCAATCACGGCTAACAATACGGAGCGCACGTTCGTCTGCTTCTTGCTCAGGGGTTTCGACGATGTCAGAACGCCGTGCTCTTAATGGCTGATTGGCGAATATAGCGGGTAGACCTCAAGGCACCTAGCATTGAGGTCTACCCACTATCCTTCCAATCAAAGCCAATCAGAACTCGGCGTCGTTCTGACGTCACCGCATTTCCTGCGCAAGACGCAGGCGACTTGCTCTCCGCATAGAACTGCTCCCAGCGATTGATGATGCTCGTGCAGAACGCGGAGACAGCCCCAGCCAATCACGGCTAACAATAGAACGATCTTAGCGATTAATGCTGCTCCAGAATACGGAGAGACTCGGAGCACGCGATCTGCGCAGGGACAGAGCGTGGCGTTTCACTTGCGCATTGTCCCCTAGTGACTGACACCTAAAGGAACGCAGAACGCAACTTGTTACCATCACGCTTCTTGCTTGCTGATCCGACATTTAGTGTTCTTATCGGCTAATATCGCCATTTCTTCCGATGCTGAGCAATAATCAGACGCCAGGGTCTCGCCACGCCCCACATTTCTCAAGTGTTGGCAGCAACCTCAGTGGCTGCGGAGCGAAACTAGAGAGTTTTAGGAACCTTTTTGTGCACATCCGATGCGGTATACGATGGTCCCTCCGCTACGAATTGCGCGTGTGCGAGTCTCCTGCGGAAGGACATCCGCAGATCGTACCGGAGGGCCCATCGTGCCGTATCGGATGTGCGAAAACGGTTCCCTAAAACTCGCTAATAAGATGCTCGCGACTCGCCACGCCCCGCATTTCTTTAACTGTCGGTGACTATGGGCCGAGAAACTGGCGGAGGGGAGGAGACTAGAGCGCGCGGGGACGTCAGAACGCCGAGCTCATGGTTCGAATGATTAGTGGGTATACCTCAAGGTAGTTGTTGCCTTTGTCTCCACATGCACCTCGTCGAACGCCAGACCATAGCCTCCTCTAGACTCACAATGCCTGGCAGTTCGACGACGGAGCCATAGAGTGCCCAGTCGGTTGCAGATTAGGAGCGCGAGGATCTGCACGCACAGAGCATCAAAAAGGCATTTCTCGAGGAACATGGACGTCAGAGCACAGCTTTTGCAGCGGCGAGGTCCCGAAACACATTTGTTCGCTGAAGAGAAGTATGCTTCGGCGTCTCGCCGCAGCGGGGCGCCAGCCACGTGGCTCTCCTCTCATCCGTTGTCTGCCGCTCCACTTTTTCCATTTCGGCGGCCGCTTATCGTGGCAATCTGCCAGGCTTTGTCGGTATATAGGAGGCTATGGCCAGACGCCTGACGCCGTCAATGCCCGTTCTAACGTGTTCGACGAGAGCAGTGGAGACAAAGGCTAATCGTTCCAACCGGTGCTCTGCGTTCTTATGCCTCACGTTCTCTCGCCTCCTCCTCTCCCTCAGTTTCTCGGCTCATAAAAGTGTTCTCTCGGGCCCTGCTCGAGCGAGGGACTCGTTACACGGTCGAGTTGCTCGGTGATGGCGATGTTGTGCACCACTTTCAGCTGAGTGGATTCGAGGACGACCTCTTCGACGCCCTGGCCGAAGCGGGGTTCGCCGATGGAAACAAGGTACGTCCTCAACTCCCGACGGGTTTTTTACTTAAAGGTTCACCCGGCTTCACGCGCGCGCCCTCGGGTAAAAATGATACCGCATCTACGGCCACCGAAAGGGGTTCGACACCTTATGCAGAATTCTTTACAAGGGGAATACAGGACATTCCCCGAGATTACATGGAAACTATCGACAACTCAGATCTGCGGGAACACGCTTGACGGCGGCAGCGGTGCCGCTTCGCATCCGCAACCACGTCAACCGCATCGCATATCGAGGCGTCGTCTTCACGTGCTCTGGTGGCGAGAGGAGGGGGTCGGGGACAGACGCGTCGCCAAATAAACTACTCCACCAGGGGTGGTTTATGGCGCGGCCGTCATTCTGTCTAATGCATATGAGGAGAGTCATCTGTATTCCTCTAGTAAAGTATTTGCTTTACGTCTCAACTCCGTCACTGCTGGTCGTTCTATCAGGGCCAGTTAAAATTGACCATTCATTCCTAAACAATCCCGGATCTTTGCGTTTCGCGCGTCATGCAGTGAACTGACCTTAGGTAACATGCTTACGGAAGCTTAGGTTAAAGGGGTATAGAAATTGGAAGTCTTAAAATGCGTTTTTCCGAATCGTAAGTCATAACTCCTGCTTCAAATGCGGTATTTTGAGCTGGTACCTAGCACAGCTCAAGATTGAAATAGGAAACTAACCACACCAAAAAAATATATACTTCACCAAAAAGAAAAAAAAAAAAGAAAAACTTCGTATATGTGCGCATGGCTTTTCTAATTAACAGAGGCCATCAGCTCTTCCGAAGAGTAAGAATCAGGCCGAGTGCATATCTGAGTTGCAGGAAAGGTCGATGCGGCGACATAATTTAAGAAATGAGGCATTTCAGGGCTAAGTCAGTGACAGCGGGAACTTTTCATTGAAGGTAACTGCTGGCTTATTGTTAGGCCCAGGAAACACGTGTACCAGCCTGTATTCACCGCAACCAAATATACTGAGCCGAGTGAAGTCGTATGAAAAGCATGCTGATGTGTTGCTTGCTTTCCAGCTTTTTGCGGCGGTCAGATAAATGCTGAAGCTGTGCAGCCGAGCCTCAAAGCATATCAGCTTAAAGTTTTTTTAGACAAGGTGTTGAAGACATTGTCACACGCGAGGCTGTCTGCTCTATGAAAACGTACAGGCCAACGTCGTCATTTTTTTGCAGCGGTTCTTTTGCTGGAAACATGCCAGTGACTTGCAAGGAGCGAAAGTGTGCAGGCAAGCTGGCTAGGAAACATCATGTTTCGCCTTGTCACATTGCTTAGATTACAAAGTCAGTGATCCTGCGCCATCCGCATTGCCATTCCCTAGTAACATTCAACGTTTGAACTTTTTGCTCCCGAAGAAAACATATGCTGCTGGGGGATAAACGCTTTTGGAGACATTGACCAGATTCAAGCAAGACAAGGACTAATAAACAGCGTTAGAAAAGATTCCCCACGCGCTTAAAACAATACGAACCACACAAAAAAATTATTTTGCAAGGAACCACCGTAGTTAAGTGATAACATAAATTTTATTTTATTTTTTTATACTTTAATTTTGCATGTTATTTCCTATTTTGAGAACTTGAGCTATACATGAACGTTACTGTGACCGTCATCCCACAATCGCCTGCATTTAGGTACAAACTACTGGGGGGCTTTGTTGTTTTGCTCTTGAAAGTGAAGGTCTTATTGATGTGCCTTGTGTATCAGAGTCACGTACTGTGCCTTTTCCCCCAAGCGTAACGACACAACGCCGGTTAGCTAGTCGCTTGAGACTGCCGGTGACTAAGCAATCACTGAGTATCACTAAAGTCAGTGACTTTAAATCTCACCAGGTTTGCGAGGTTACCTTCCTGCTGCTAATTGGCGCAGACATTGGGGAGTTGAAATGTACCAATCAGGTTTAGGCACATCCTGCGATAATTAACAAATCAACAACTTCCCCGGGCAATGCCACTTCTTTGCCTTTGGCGTTGGTTTTTATGTACTGGATACGCTGTTAAATAATGTAAAGTTACTCTATCTAAAATACTTTGAGGAGTAACTGGGTACTACAAATACTTTAAAAAGTCAGCATTTACTTCCAATTTAAATTCGTTTTGCTACTGTTTTCACTAGGTTGAGTGCGATTATACACATTTAGTTTCAAGTATTCATGGCCCTCGTGTGATTTCGTGGAAAGGGGAACCTACAATTGCAATTGAGGCCGCTCATAGGTAGCGGAAGCATGTCTCCTGGTAGAGCTTTACATCAAACAACATCTCCCACCCGCTCATTTGTGGCACATAGTGGGACAAAGCACTTTTCAACTAGCATTCCTAAGCAGGAGAGCAGGTGGATTATTCCCGTAAATAGGGAGTTTTAGTAGATCACTCCGATAACCGCGATAACGATACTCTGGAGCGATAGGCTGCATGCGCAAAGACACGGACCAGGTATCGGGCATAGTTTTTTGGAGTTACCAGATCGACCTACTAAAACTTCCAAATAAATGTGCAGGGCGTATTCAACCCAGGTGGGAGGACATCTGTGTCTTAGAGAAAAAGACTACTGCTACTGGTAAAAGTTGGTAGTGAACCGGACATCTCTTTTTTCCCCCTTCGGTACATATTTTTGGGGGAGGGGAAGGCGAAAATAAACGCTTTACTAGAGAATACACCTCACCCCACAAAAATACAATGGCCTTGAAGCGGATAGCTTTTGTGGGTAGTTAGAACGGCTGAACGGACGCAGCCTCGGCGTTTTCGTTTTTCATTTGGGAGGGGTTGCTGACGGCATCTATGGTCTATCGTCGTGGACAACCTTCGAGATAGCGGAGACAGCCGTTTCTGCTGTCTGGGCGGATCCGGTATCTCGGTGCGTCGGCGGCGACCCCTCTTTCTTCGCGCAGCACACAAACGCGGACAGTGTGGACAGCGCGATGGGGCATGCGCGCTCTCGAGCGCGGTCCGCCCGCTCCGATAGGGGAGGATTTGGTGCTGTAGAGGCGCTGTCTATTGCAAATGAGCGGAGTAGATATCTAGGTTTGCTTAAGCTTTTGGCGAAAACACTTTTTCCCCTTCTCGGTGAAGTATTGTTTAAAGTTTTCACTCTTGTGGTTCGCTGCTCGACTGTAAATTTCTGAATAATTTGTAACTTTCTTCCAATTAACGCGTTACATTTTTAGTATTAGTGCTCTATATACTCAGATACTTTTCAGAGTTGAGTATTTAGAGCTCTTCACTGTTATTATTTTTTGCGGGTACCCAATAACTGTTCTACTGTTGGAGTGTTTGATACACGTCTGGCAGAATGCAGCTGTTAAGGTCACACACTACTACTTCTGTGAGGCTAGCCTGCCTTATTTTAGATTAGATGCATATGTCGACTGAATTGAATAACCGTCTTAACCACGTGGGACCATCCTGTATTAGAAGCATATGTAAAAACTGTCAATTTAACGAGTTTCACGTTTATTCAGGAGGAAACCGTTCTTCTGTACCTTCACTACTCCTATAACGTAAGTCTGCACTGATGTTCCTTATTACGAGAAATCAGCATCAACAATCAACTTTGTCTTGTTAGAAGCTGAGAATTGTTTTTGCGCAATCGCTTCATCCTGCCGCTAAGGAATTCACCGCTACGTAGCATATCCGGTCACAAAGAAGATCTCTGCACAATGCATTGCCCTACAATCACAGACAGTGTGAGAGAAGCGGGGCACGATCCTCATTCTTGCTTGGCGGTTCCGCCTTCGGCCACGCCTTCTTCGGCTCATGCCGCAACCTGCTACGGAGGACTAACGTTGGGCAGTGCCGTCTGGTCGCCAAGTCGAAAATTCTCGAAATTCGTAAATTGATTATTACAATTACTAGAGATCTACAAATCGCGAAACTTGGTGTATACACGAAGTAGCCAATCAGGATTTCATTTCAAGAATAATCTACCCGTTTACTTTTCTTGTCCTAACGCCCTTTACGTTAGATTTGAAAGATTGCGACCATGTCGTTAGGAAGTGATTCTCTATTGGTCTATAGTATTTTATTGCCCCCGATAGCCATTGAGAGCTTCATGGCTGGTCGTTTCGTCACTGAGACTGCAAGACAATTGGAGCTGTTGCTTACTCAGCCTGGCTACGCCAACACAACGGGGATTCTAAGTGACGTCTCGAACGCATGATAAGGCAGTATACACGTAGGCACTCCTCAGATAGCATACGCACCTTCACGCAACATAAATATCCCAAACGCTGGCCATTATCTACGAGGCAGTATACGCACCTTCCCACGCAACATAAATATCAGATGCTGGAAGTTATCTAGAGGCATTGGCGGAACTAACGACGCAGATTGACAATAAAAACAATGCTGTCGCGCCCAGTGAGTGCGCCGAGTTCTGGCAATACATCCTAGGTATCTCGGCAGTGGGGCTACATATTCTACGTCACCTACCGGCGGCCAGCGGGGATTGAACACGAGTCCTAGCAGAACAGTGATGCAGCACTCGTGTCCCAGCTGTGCCCCGCTGGCCTCCGGTTCGTGACGTAGAAGAGATCTAGAGCTACGCCTTGTCGTCTAGGGGTTATTGGTTTGGAGCAGATGCTCTCCGGCGGTGTGCGAAGCTGACAGGGCGGAAAAAGCTGCTGCTTTTTGGAAGTCTCAACGATCGGTCTTGCACCACGTGAACGCCCTATTTGACGTGGTTTATCAGATATGTTTGGCATAAAAGTAAATCTTGTTTTCTCTCACCGCGAAATTATGAACTGCGCATCGCCCAATGCTCGGTCTCTGCCCGAATGTAGCGCTAGCTGTTTAAATGAGATACAAATATTTTACCATTTTTCTGGAAAAAAAAGTTTTTTTCCTTCGGTGATTGTTAGTGGAAACGTGACGGCTAACCGAGCCCATTATCGGGCCTCGCCCTTAAATTGGCTCTACAAATTGGTGCCTGAGCTCACAGTTTTGAATAAAGGAGTATTTTTGTGGTGAATTTTTTCCTCGCGGAATTTCTCAAGGCGTGCCTCCCTTCTGTCAAAAATGGGAGCAATGTCCTTAACATGGTTGGTCAACGGCGCACGTCGATGCAAACGACTGCTTTAACCGAAAGTTGTGCATGTGGCGCCATCTCCCGATAGGCGTAGCAATCCGCCAACGCACTCAATCGAAAGCCGATGACGCCGTCCCCTGCTTCCTGCGGCAATCGGGAGAAGGCGCCGCAACCCTCGGTTAACTCGGCCATCTGCGTTGGTGCCCTCCGTTGACCATGTCAAGGGTGTAGGCGTCATTTTATTTATCGACAAAATCGTAGCTACGTTACAAAAATTTACGGGGTAAAACCTACAACTAAAGTTCAGCTGTGAGGCAAAGTTAAGATTGCTACGTATAGGTGCCATTTCTTTTTTGCCGATTCTAAGACGAGTTTTGGTATTAATAACGCCCTCTATATAGAGATAGCCCATGCTACCGAGTAAGTTTTGTAAGTTCGACATCTGGTTCTAACTGCAAGCGCCACATTTGGTTGCAGACAGCGTTCGGGGATGCCTAGTCTATGTCTATTTTTATGGTGAGAAAATATACAGTTTACTTGCCTCCCATACGCCGTGAACTTAGGAGCTCGTCACACCACGCGATAACACAGCCAACACTGCTAGCCCTAGAATATCAACACAACGTCCAGGATTATCGTTTTGATATTTGATTGCTTGATGGGGCAAAACCATTACAAAGCCTCAAAATTGGACGAAAGCGCTAGAAAACAAGTTTGTCTTAATGTTCTACAACAGAGTTACCTAGAGAATGAACCTAGCTGCATTAAAGAACTCAACACTAAAAATAGAAAACCAACATTATTGATATGAAACCTACTTAGATCACTTAACGTACACACAAATTCTCACTATTTTAGAACTCGAGTAATTACAAAATACAAACTTTTAACAACTTCAGCAATTGACATCTAGTGATCAGGCAAACAATAATAGATCATACGCTCCCTCTGTCAGTCTCTTTTTGCTACCGAAACATGGCCACGTTGCTGGTGGGTGGATGGAGTCGAGGGGTCCCAATTAAATTGCGACTTCATTCGTGAAACCAATGCTGTGTTCACGGTAAAACATTTAGGAAATGTATAAGTCGCACGTAATACATGGTAAAGCAACGTAGTTAATTCAGATTTTAGCTTTGCGTAGTATAACCTCTTCAGCGTGTTTGAAGTGACTCGGTTAACTTTAAGGGAGACGGTGCATTTGTTAATCGTATGTAAGCCGAAATATGTGGTACTAAGACAGCATAGTTTGAATGTTACTGATGATGTCCATGACGTCATACTAGTCATTTAAAGGTTCAATAGTTGCTTGTCGCTCTTAATTATAAACACCGAACGATAAATTTCTCACTTTTAGAAAGTGTTTCTGAAAATATGTCAACGTTATTCCCTCAAAAGGAGCATTAGCCAGCTTGGCAAACTATTTGAAAGCAAAAGTATTTTTGAGCAATGCGAAAGTTCGTATGTTAATGACACCTACCATAACCTCTTAATTTCTCCCTAAAACGACAGCCTTATTTATGTTCATAACGAGAGTAGATGGGTTCATTTATTTGGATACATGTAAAGAAGGCTGTATTTTCTTACATTTTCAAAATGTCAGTCAGTAATGCTTCTCTTGGTAATATTTAACATTATAAAACAACCGCAGGAAAAGATTTCTAAGGTAAAAATAGCACCGATTTCAGGTGATTATAAAATGAAACATGTTCAAGTCAAGGATCAGATCAATGGTTGTATGCGATTCTTTATTGCAGGTTTTTCGCAAGATGCTAAAATTGTCAAAGGTCTGTATTTTTCTCGAATTGTTTTAGAGGATAAGTTGATACCTTAGAGCGCTATCAGATATTGCAAATACTGTAAATACTTTAAATGTGCACTGTAAAACAAGCAAACAAAGTACTGTAAAAGAACAAAACAATGAATTGAAGTGTAAACTTATTGTTCGCGCTTTTCATCTCTTAATTCAGTATGAACCAACTCGCCCAAACCCAAGTTTTAATGTAAGCATATCGACTATAAAGTAGAAATCACGTGTCAGCAAATGTTAACGCACATAATGTTTAAGTCACCGAAAGTTTTCCTGTGTCAACTCAGGCTTAGGTCACCAACATGAAGTCGGCGCCATACTGAAATCCCAATGTAGACAGCGCATTAACTTACTCATTCATCCAAGCGTGTGGGTGTCTCGGCATTTTCTTTTATTCTAGAAAATTAGGAGTGTACAGTATATACGTCGAATGAGTCACCAAGGTTGACAACTTTGTCGATTAGATGGACATTACATTTCATGTTATGGTCAAGATAACGAGCGCTTGCTTAGCACGCTAACGGGCGGTCAGTTGTCCACATGGCGTTTACCTAAACATTATTATAGTTTTTGGGATGCCAAAATATCCTGTAAACGCATTAGAGGTTAACACTGGTCAAACACTCGATTGCCTACAATGGATAACCGAGATTAATGGTATGTTAGAGAATTTGCAATCCTGGATGCACCGAGTGACCTCTATGCATTGTCCAAAATAATCGGAAAAGCATCGCAGTAAACCTATATAAAAATGTAAGAATAATTGCGAATCTCCATTCTTATTCAAATTCAATGTAATTTTATGGTTTAGAACAGGGGTGGCTAGGCTGACGCGGCCTAAGAGCCGCAAACAAAACCACGAAACTTCCAAGAGCCGCCGGGGGGGGGGGGGGAGGAGGAGGCCAACTTTTGTTTAGAGCAATAAACGAAACTCAGACTAATTTCAATCTATCTGGTCCAAAAACAGTCTAACCTGTACGTAAGGTAGCAGTAGCACAAGACTGCCAAACCGCAACCTGTCTTTGATTTAAAACGCGAGAAAGTTGACGGGGGGGGGCTAGGGAAGCGGAGCCGCGAGCCGCACTTTGACACGCGAAGCATGCGGCTCGCGAGCCGCAGCTTGGCCACCCCTGGTTTAGAACAATAAAATTCGGACTAGTTAGTTAAGTTTAGTTCTGATGTATTAACGCTCACGATGTGCACAGACAGCGCTCTGTCTGTCTACACCTCGTTCCTAACGTCTGTCTGGTATTGATTCACCCTTGTTACCAAGTAGAATCTCATTTCCTGTTACTCGACGAAACAATACATCCGCGATCATTTTTACAATCGACTTAGAATCTGGGACTCCATCGACACGCATGCAGTTTATGTATGACAAGTTAGATACATTCTGACGCGAACTTTTTGCTAATAATTCTGAAACGTTCGGGAGGAGTGTATTACAAATAATTACTTGCTGGTCTTTTTTTTTTTGTCTTATGTACGTGCCAGCTATTTCTATTCCTATTCCTATGTACGTCTTATGTGTGTGCCAGCTATTCCTATTCCTATGCCCTGCCAGCTATTTGGGGGCACAATAAACTATAAGTGATTAAATTATTCCTTCGGTTGTTTTTTTTTTTTTTTTGCGCAATTCACATTTTATAGCGATTTCTTGCTTAAGCAGAGCGGCAACCAAATTTCTTCAAAAAGCGTTTATTTATTTATTTTTTTTACTCAAGGTATTGAGGTTTTTTTGTTGCCAAAAACACTGCAACGTTAGTACCCACTTTGTTGAATTAACATGGGATTTTGCGCTGGAAACGTGTATGTTATGACAGTATGACTAAAAGCCGATTTTATCTAAGCACATTCAAGTATGTTAATTCGTTACACAAAGAAGGAAAGTGGTAACACTGCAAAAGAAGCCAAGCTTTTTTTTCTGCTACGGTTTTTAAAGCGAAAACGGGCATAGCAGCTTTATCAAGAACTTCACACGTGAAGAATAAGAGGCACGCTATTCGATTATACACGTGCCTAAATATGATTAGATACGGATCAAATAATATGATATTTTGTCGAGACTGGTCACATTTTCGTAATATATGGTACCACAAAGATTGTTTTGATAAGAGGTATAACAGTTATACAGAAATTGGTACACAGAGATTGGAGATTGCTACAGCATAGACCAGACTAGTTATCAACTGGCCATCTCTAGAAGCATTTCGTTTTTAAGGAGTACTTGCAGTCTGAGTCAGGGATAGTATGCGATAGGCCAGAGTCATATCAATGCGCAGCTGGTCACGAAGCTTCTCCGTAACGCTATGGAAGGGCTTGGCAGCGACCACGCGTGGCGCCATAGTCGACCAGGGGGCTAAGAGCCGCCAATCAAGCCAGCAACACTGGGAGTCATGCGACCAGAATGTGGGATCGTAACTTCGGACCCACTCCAAATGTGCCGGCAATATCTCGCGGTGATGCGTCATCGCGCTGGCAGCGTTTCTCGTTAATGTAAGCGTCTTCACCTCTGCGCTCTCAGTCAACTGTTCAAACTGTCTTTTTCTGCAACATTCACCAAAATATCATTCTTCATTCCTTCTATTTGCCTCAAAACTAATTCTCTATACCCGATATCACCGTCAAAATTCAGCTCCGCGAGCAGCGCCATCAATAGAGGCGATGCAAACTCATAACTCGCTGTTTTTTGCTTGCTAAACATCGCTTTGTTTAAGAACCAATGAAATAAAAAAAACGTATAACTTACTTTATTAGAGACCAATAAAGGAGTGATTGGTGTTTGCATATCGTGATCAACTACAGACGTACCAAAAGTTTGGTATACGAGAAATTGTTTGTTAATCTACTTGTCATCGGGAATTTGTGGTGGCTCATTGAGAGTGGGGTCACCAAACAAAAATGCTCCCTCTGGCGGCTCACAATGTACCACTCGGACGGAACTTTCGTCGAAGTTTGAAGGACTCTGGCTATATTTTTGACCAAGAGAGCCGAACTCCTCTCAGAGCTGCGTTTCCAGGTGCCTTTCTTTGTGGAACATCCGTTTGCCGCTTTCACTTGCCCTCGAGGTTTCAGAAGGCTCCAGCTTGAAAATTGTGTTTTTTTTATTTTAATGAGTCCATCCAAGAATAACAAGGAAAAATATTGTAACGTTACACTTAGTTTATGGTGACTCAAAACAGTAAAGGCTGTCAACAGAGTTTTTGAACACTTTACTATTAACTGTAGAGACGATAGAAGCCGGAAGGTGGTTCCATTCCAGATGATATTCCCGGAGCGAATGGCTGGTAAAATGCATTGGTGAAAAGTCATTGGTTTAAGCACCCGTTAGTATAATTTATCTTGCGAAAAAAAAAACATAGGCGAGCAGTTCTACGGCGAAACTAGAGGTTAGGCAGAGATAAACAGCTTCCATTGATGTGACGCTTGCGGTGCGATGGATATGTAGTTAGCTTTGATGTTATAAACTACATACTCACCTAGCTTGACTGAACAGTTCGCTTGGCCATCAGTCGGTTATTAGTTGGTACGAATGTTGAAAGAGGTTAATTATACTGACA